>JAZGTK010005062.1:0-23145 GCA_036877625.1 Ambastaia sidthimunki
GAAATTTCATGTCCAACATGTATTGCAGCGCAGCCTATATGTAGAAATAAACACATATTGGATCTCTGTCTCAGTGGCTTGCACATGGCTCAGTTTTTACATCCTCTGTCTTTCCAGCTGAAGTGGATCGATACTAAAGAATGGCTGTGGCTCAATGGCATGTAATCATCTTGTTGGCTGCTGTGACACTGATCCCCCATTATAAGCCAATGAAGCATGCTGGACAGACATTACATGTGACTGTTCCTGCTGCAGCCCAGTGTAAAAACGAGTGACGCTTTTCAGAGAAGAAATCTAATTAATCGTGTGTGAATATGAATTCATACTAGGTTATAATAGAGTTTGAAGAGGGTTAGACCACTAGTAACTACAGTAACTAGAAGCTATAGTAACTCAGAGTTCTCAGAAGCACATTCAATTATATCATTAATAATTTGTTACGTACATTTTTTAAAAAGTGAATTTGTTTGTAAAATGCTGTTTTACTGGCATTAATAACTGAACTCAGTGTGTACAAAACTGGATCAAGTACTTAATAAAGAAGTGACAACCATATTTAGCTGCATTGTGTATGTGACCATTGTCACGTCATTGAAGATAAGGAAGACACACACCTGATATGATATAACTAAACATCTACATTATTGAAATTAAATGCAAATGCATGCCTTTTTATTTATAAAAAAACTCTAAAGTGAATTCAATTCAGCTCATCCATCTCTCATGCTAACTGTGGGTGATGCATTAAGGCTCATCATTTCTGACAAGATTAGAGAACTTCTACCACCGTGGGTGCCCATCACTCTTCTGAACTCTCCAGGTTCATTCCTTCACTCATTCTCCACGGAGCCTTAGTCCTGTGCTGGTGCTGCAAAATATAGAGCCCCTAACCTCACCTGAGGGAGCGAGACCAAAGACACAGTAGCCTTAGTGTTTAGACCTCTGAGATTATCACCTTCTGTGACCCTTCTCACACCATGTCTGCTTGACCCCAGGAGTGCCCCCAATGTTCTTCAAACCACATTTAACCATACATAACCACCCCTGTCCCTACAGTCTGACTTTCCTCCTACAGGGATCCATGCTGGAAATGCCACAGGAACTGGGATAAAGCTTTGTGGGACATCGTCTGGATCTGTCTGGGCATTGTCACGGCTGTTTGCTAGCTCCCCGCAGGCGTGTTGGTGCTTGGATGAATGAGGTAATGAGATTTAAGCTCTCTAATGGGACATCATTGGCGTGGGAGGGCTCAGAAAGCTATATCTGGCTTACACTAAGCATAAGTTAATGATGACAGTTACTAACCATTTTGACCAGTTCCATTCATCTCATTTAAAGGAGAAGACCATAGTGCCTGAACAATGTTGCTGAGAGTTATGCCTATCATTATTTGCTACACACATAGAGCAAATGTCTAAATCAATCAAATGTTTTACAACTTTTTGTTTTACAACTAAAGGTCTTCAGTCAATGTCATTCATTATACAAAAGATAATTCAGGTCCTTTAATTCGATTTCAGTTCCAGGAATGCTGGTAATTCTTATAACAACTCTAGAACTTTTTACAGTTTGTATCACTTTGCTTGTCTTTGTTTGCAGGGTCACAGACAGACTATCAGACCTCAGCATCATATCCTGTTTTGGCCTCTTGGGAAACTAATCTCTTTGGCTAATCTCAACACCTTGTCAAATTGTGTCTAAAATGTAAGTTACTTAATTTTCATTTCTTGTTTATAGAACTTTTATATTACAATTGAGTGTCAAGTGCTGCAGATAATAATCGTGCTGATATTCAGTATATAAGCACTGTGGGTTGTGTGATATTGTTATTGTGTTTCATCTCTTCTAACAGCATATCTCTATAAACAACAGTACACTGCAAACATTAGCTATGAGTAAATTCTTTCATTCAGACACCATTTGTCTCCCACAACAGCTCAACCTCCTTTTGACTCCTGCAAAGACATGAGCTACATTTCAATTGGAAGATGAGTGACACAGAAATATCCAGCTATCAGGATAAAGTAATGTATTCTCCAGATAAGTACCAGCCTGAGGTGGGACCCCACTCTCGCCTCCTGAGACTGGTGGCATTGCTCCCTTCAGGTATAATCGGTAACAGGCTTTAATGTCATTTAGCTGCAGGGTGGCCATCTCCTTATTGCCTCATGAATCCTTTTCCAAATGCCATAACATTTCCCGAAAGCCCCCACTTTTTAAATCCAATAATTAGAAATGTCTATTTAAAGTTCACTGCTTCCGCACTGATATCAATTAAAAGCCATTTGACTGTGATCAGTATCAATTGTCAACAAATTAAATCCTAGCAGTTAAGGTGGGCAAATGTAAGGAAACACATTCATCTTTTGAGAAAGGAGCCATGTGTCATTAGCACTGTTTCATTGTGTCTGATGCTACGCATTATACATTTCATTAGTGCCTCAGTGCTGTTTTTCTGCACCAACAACAATCATGTGAATTGAGTAATTTAATGCGCTATTCATTATATCTATTCACACTCTAACGGAAACAAAATTGTTGTTGTAGGACAGTGAGAAACAGTAATACAACAAATAAGGAAAAAAACTATTATTGAACAGATAAACTTCCATACAGCTGTTTTTATAGACAGACACTACATGCATAACACAACACAACAAGTGCAAAAATAACATAATGTGGGGTTTGATTATATAACATCACTGAAAAAGAAATGTCTTGTTATATTAAAAATGTACATATTATTTCATTAGAGAACATTAGTATTAGATAATGATCTGTCAGTGTTGCACAGGAAGATGATCATTTTCAGAAGGAAGCAAAAACCTTATTGTTAGGGATCCACCATCTGTTTTTCAAAGGCTTCTTTGAACATCCATCTTCTTGGGGCAACACAGTGGCCTCATTGAAAGGTGATTAGAGGCCTGATTGGCAATCAATTATGTATACCTATTGTAAATCATTATATTTTTCTCTGCTGACAGAGAGCTTGAATATTACATGCCACATAAATCAGGTTATAATTTGAGAAAAGCGTGTCTTATGTTGACATTTGGATTAGATGTTCAGATGTTCAACACTGCTGGGGCGTCAGTTTGTTGTGAGGTCTAGCTGCCCAGATGCCATTAAAAACCTACCCTAGATATTTCTGTGTGCAAATGAAAGATTTGTTGATATTTTTTAGGGTGTTTTGCATGATCATTCTCCTTTCAATGCTTTTGTGTCCTCAGTGCTTTCTGACTGTTAGCACTGAAATGCAGAAGACCAGCTTGAGGTGTCACCTCTAATAAAACATTTATATCCGCTGGGAAAAGCATGTCCAGTGTTGGCGAGCAGTGCAAACTCAGGATTGGCAGAGGGAGGTCCTTTTGAAGTAAGTGTTTTGAAGGCGGGAAGCAATGGTGTTCATTGTCTGGAAACATCCCCCCCACTACCCACCTCTGCTCCCACCGCATGGGGGTGAGTGTTAAAGTCTCACAGTGGTAGCAGTAACTTCAAAAGCCCTCCTATGAATGGGTCTGCATGACCCCTGCCCACTACCAGCAGCTAAATTGGTAGATAAAGAATCAGGGTAATTTGTATCGACTCAATAAGTTACTATGTGGCCAAACAGGAAGGTCGTGACTTCATGCCGCGACTGCGGCCCCATGGCAACTGGACATCAATGTAACATCAGTTCTCAAAACACTGGTCCCCCACTCCCATTTTGGGCTTGATATACTGTCAACAAGGAACGATTGTGTGAGGACAACAGGAGAAAAAGAGGAAGTGGCGCTATTTTCTGGCCTGACAATCTGCATATGTTTGTTTGAGAGAACAGCTTTCAGCATGAGATCATAGCCGGATGGAGCGGGATGGAGTGGGTGGAAGAGGGAGGTGTTGGAGATAGATATGACCCTCTTCCCCCTCATGGGAATGACAGAGAGTGGTTTTCCCCCTCCATCCTGCTCAGTTTGCTCAGCTCAACCAAAATTCTCCGAGCATTAAAATCAATGTTGCCATTGTTTGGCCAAACAGTGCATTTTGACCACTGCCACTGCAAAGAATTCCTGAGGCCTTGTCCTGATGGGCCATTTGGGATAAACAGATTCGATTATGAGAATGTCCAAGGTTGTCTTTCACCCCCTCTGAAGAAAGGGCTTCCTTGTTCCTGACTGGGACAATGGTGTTTCTAAGTACCATGTGAAGCTTGCTGAACTTTGTGCAATAATTCAAGCCTTTGATTCAACAAATGTTTTTGCGCCATCCTCCACATCTGCAAATACCTCCGCGCTTTGTGACTCCAGCATTTTCTCGCCCCATGTGGCCCTCGCGTCGCTTTCCCGGTGATACTAGATAGAGATAGGAAAGACAGCAAAAAACAGAAGTAATCGAGAGAGAAGCAAGAAGATAAGAAAAAGCGCAGTAGAAAAAGTTGGGCACGTACATAAGTTTTGCTATTTGGCTTTTGTTGTTTGAATTAAAATAAAGGTTTCCTTCTTGGCTGTCACAATCCATTAAAGGCAGAGGAGAGCTGCTATCACTGTGCAGACTGGCTCGCCCGAAACTGGGAGTGAAGCTGACGGTGTGTGGAAACTAACACGGGCACTGCGCTGTGACCGCGTCACCTGCAATCAGCAGCAGCGGCCGGCCAGATTAATCATGACAGTAGGCAATATTTCCAACATTATTAGAAGAGAAACCTAATATTTTGGGACATCAGGGATCCAGGTTCTGGTGTCCATCAAAGTGAGAGCCTTCATTTTATGCTCCGTGGATGGGTAACCCTGGCACTTAACCCCTTTTAGATATTCCATCTCTCTCCTCTCCTGTCTTTCAAAGCCTTGCTCAGCCCACCTTAGAGAATAAGAGATGTTTGGCTGCAGTTTGCATCCCACCCACCCGTAGTATTTGCACCTATTGTGCCATGTTTTCCCACAGCAAAGTAAGTGATCGTATGTGTGTATCTGAAAATAATGTCCTTGCACATTGAACACTTTTAAGGTGCTGGGTAACAAACCAAATGCCTGCAGGAGATAAAAACAGAATGTATTACATTATGTCTCAGTGAATTTACATGTTGCAAAGCAGGAAGCCATATATGTACAAATACTAAAAACAAAAATGGACAATTTATTATTTTTATTTTAATTATTATTTACATATTTGTAAGTCTTTGCATTTGCAATTATGCATGCATTTCTAAAGCTATGATTCTGATACCTGATTGGTTGTTTTTTTCTTATGCTCATTGGTTATATGTGATAATTATCTACTGCTCCTCATTTAAAAAAATGATTTTTTTTGTGCATCTTTTAAATGCATAAAATGCATATATGTAAAAATAAACCTTTTATTTAAGCATAAAACGTTTGAAAGAAACTTCAGTTTAGAGTTTTTAACCTTAGCATTTTCGTGAACTATAGATGTGGTTAATTCAATTGTCACTTTTTTCAATTTGTGCTTAATCTATAAAGGTAATCTATTCATTGATTTTCCTCTCTCGCCGCTTGCAGGTCGGTGGCAGTTTTCTAGCCAGTACATGTTTGATTTGTCTGGCACAGGACGTTTGTGCACCAACGTGTGACTGTTCATTAAGGAGACTTAGTCTGTGTAATACACCATAGCGTTTCCCCATTTATTTAATTTGTAAGGCTCTGACATCAATTGTTGAGCTTCGTTTGCCCAGTCGTGGCATCAGATGTCAGTGTTAATAAGGTAGTGGAGCCGTGCATGTGTGTTTGTGTGTGTTTCCGTAAAGACGCTGCCGCCCATGTGCTCGTATCACTGGGTAAAGCTGTAAATATTTACATACTACAAAAGAATCCTGTGTCAATTCAACTGTATTACTATAATAGTTTTTACTGTGCTTTGTTGCAAAAAACGTTTATGAAAAACATCTTAGCATAGGAACATTTTGTAAATAATATTGTGAAAATGGCAAAAATATATTATTATTATTATTATTAATATGAATAAAATATATTGCAAAAATATGATTAAAATGATTTTTGGGCTAAATTAGTCTCCATTTGTTGGCCAATTTTCTTCTACAATTCTGTGTTTAAAGAACAAAGAGATTCATTGCTGATAGTTTGCCATTTTGCCTTTAGAAAAATGTATTGAATGTAACGTAATCTCTATTTCCTCTGACATGTGAACTGTTTCTGTATGTCTGGCAGGCTTTTGCCTCTTGGGCCATTTCCACATTCTTTTGCCTGGGTTTTGGGACAAGACGTTTATTATAGCCTTTTTACTGGTCCCATATTCTGTCCTTTAGATTTCTATTGGGCTTTCATGCCAGATGGACCCGCGCTTAAAAACCAAACCCCATTTAAATAATGCTGCACAAAAGGATGGTGTGTGTTGGTCTAAATGGGACAGCAGGCCTCTATACGCTGGAAAACATGACTTCACGACACAACCTCATCTCAGATCGCCTCTCTTTTATCATTCACATTGGCTCTAACCATAAGCTCACCCAGAATTTGATTAAAATGGACAAACACAATGGCCAAAGGTCTGTGGTGCACAGAGCAGACCGAATGACATGACTCACTTCTGAAACGTACTCAGTCACAATTAAGAAGCTCTTTGTCATGGGCAGAAAAACACCATCATGGTGTTGTCCTCCTTGAGTTCAACCCACCCACTCACAGGTCCAAGCATAATTCATACTACAATGATACCCATTATGTTCTTGTTATGGCAACTCCAAAAAGATGTTCTAACAAATAAGATGACAAAAACTCATCAGACTGTACCTTAAAAAGGAGGAAACACGGAAGGGAAAGAGAGGGATAATTCTGTAGCTGAGGACTCATATACTCTGAATCATCTCACAAAAGGTCTAGTGTTTTCTATTCTCAGCAGCTGGGCTTGCATGGAGAAACGTGGAATGCTTTGTAGGCCACGGAGGAGAATTTATTCTTTGTGGAGGTTTATGAAATATGTTTTGCTCTGTGCTTTTGCACAGGACATCAGACATTTGGAGTTGCAATGGGCTAAAGAAAGTTTGAGTAGATTAGCAGAGTTATTGCAGATCAAATAGAGACTTTGTTCTGACAGACCAGGAAGTTGAATGCTAGTTTAATGAGAAGCTTTTTATTTCTAAAGGGATAAACAATGACCTGTTCCTGTTTCTTTTGGTAGCAGCATTTTTTGAAGCGCTAATGCAATTGGCCCTTTAATATATGCAATATTAATATGCATATATTATTGTTTAAATGTGAAGCTTAAGATTAGATTACTTTTTATGAATTGTAACTTTATGATTATTCATTTGGCAGACATTTTTATCCAAAGCAACTTAAAGTGCATACAAAGAATACGTTTAAGCAGTACATGTGTTTTCTGGGAATTAAAACCACAACCTTTTTGTTGCTACCTCAATGTTCATCCACTTAGCTATAGAAACTACACCTGTGTATAACCCATATTCTCTTTCTATAGGCCACTATCTCTAAACATGCCTTATAGCATTCATAACATTTACAATTACAACCTAAGATGCAACCAGCTTGAATTCTGGGTTCTTGAGTCTTCTGTCAGTAACTTGTACAAAATATTAAGTTAAATCCTCTTCATCTTTATCTTTGTCCATTCTTCCCTCTTGCTCACAATTCATGGAGGTTGAACACTTCATCCAGCTGCAGAAGAAATGCTGCAGACCCCTGCTTTCTTGGTTAAAACTGCAGCCCCACTTGGCTGGTTGTTTGTTAGTTGAAATGCAATGTAGTCATAGAAGAGAATAAACAAACAACCCTCTGATTCAATATAGCAAAAACTTTAACACAGAGGTGTGAAGCCTCAATCGCTCTTCATCAAGGTGAGAAAAATGTTATTGCTTAGACTGTGATATACTTTTATTTGAGTGCCATCTTCATAGAGCCAAGATATGTGGTCAGTTTTAAAATAGTTATATTCAAAAGAAAGAACGTATGCATCTTGTGCAATATGACATGCACAATGGGTCACATAAATGGATTTACATAAATAGCTTGTTTGGGTTGATTAAAAAAATAGTATGATCTGCTTTTATAAATATATATGAAAAATTTAAAAAATAGACTGTTCTAAAAAGGACAAATAGTTTACTGCGGATAAATAGTTTAGAGGTATGGGGCCAAAAACGTGAAGTGTCTTATTGAAAAAAGTAATTTCAATAATAAATTTCCAAAAACAGTGAAATTAAATTAAATGTTATATATTTATTGTACATTTACTGTAATGTATTGTTGTATTCTACTTTTGCTTGTCTTTTTAAAGTGCAATTCCACAGGCATTTTAATATGTATTCAGAGCTACATAATGAAATAAAAATGCCCAAAACATCAAAACAAATTTGTTTGTCTTTCTCCCACCAATAAATCATGTTTTATATGTTTACTGTCTTATAAAACTGTCCCTCAAATCGACATTATACTCGCCTCTGTGGGTGGCCTAAAAATAATGCTTTTAATACCTGAACTTGTAGAGACAACTAACAACAACACCAGTTTGTGTCATTAAGTAACTGGCTCTATAAAATGTGATTTTTCTCCTCTGCTACAGTAAATCTTTTGTGTGCGTGTGGCATGTTCTATAAATAATCTCTCCAATTATCAAATGGCACCCATGTCTCTCCTTTCTCTAATTGGCTGTCAACATCAGCTTGAGATATGAAAGTGTGTTTTAAGGCAGAATATGGAACTCAATTTAGAGCTGAGGCCTCTTCTGCTAAATGACTGTAGATTTTGTTTTAATATGGTCAGAGCGGCTCAAGATAAATATCTGAAGCAAATGAGAAGGTGTAAAATTAGATTGCCTCATAATCGGCTAAACAGACTGAATTATGATACAAGCAGTGTTGAGAGACAATTGTGATTACAATGGATAATATATAAGCAGTTGCTAGTGGCAGGAATGTTTAATTCATTTATAAATGTTGTGTTGGAGTGCTCAGTGCAGATGCTTTGGTCCAGAAAGAGGGACAGGGAGTATGACTATAGCTTTAAAATAACATCCGGTTAGCTGTGTAAGTGTTAGCTGTGCTAATGTTGTGAATATATTCTCTGTGCAAATACTAATACTACACACAAAAAATCATGTCTCCCTACCAGGGCTATAGCTAATGGGGTGTATGTAGTGGGACCACAATTGGTGGGCCATCTTATTTGTAATGTTTTTTTTTTTCAAAAGGTAAGGGGCCTACAGGGCCTGCTTTCATTTTTCATAGACTAAACCTCAGAGCAAAGCTTAAATCGAGGTACAAAATGAAGTATTAAAGCATAAGCTTGCTTGTTTGCTCTTATGACTGGTCACACTGTAGGTGTGACTTCAATTTATAAATCCTCAAATCCAATTATTTCAGCCTGCGTATGCAAAAGGAACTAAGAGAAACAATGTTCTTTTCAAAGAAAGATCAAACGGCCCAGCACCTACTATGTCACAGTAATGCAGCTGCATTGGTACACAGACGATATGCTTCACAGAGCGACTTTTGTTGAATCTGCCAGAACATTACTGTGTTATGTTAATGTGATCAGAGAGCACACAGTTCTGATTGTAAGGTTTCAAAACAGGTGGGCATCGCACCTCAACTAATTATCATGTTTTGGTAGCAGGTCTGTTGCCTGGCTTTAATAATTCATTGAGCTATTCATAAGAAATACGAACAGCAAGCTATTATAATATAAATACAAGTAATATATATAATAACAATTATTAAAAATATTTTTAAAAGGTTAAATTTATTATAACACTACATATAATGAGACTCTCAAAGCAATACTGCATTAAATAGATGGTCAGTTTCTATTCAACTGGTAAGCAAAACATTTCCTCTTTATCTCCTCTTTTCTCTTCAATGAAATGATTTGATCACATTGAGAAGCATGTTTTGTTGAATTTAAGAGTTTTCTATTTTGGATAAGAGAAAACATGACCTCTGGCCTTAAACTGCAAATTCACTAAAATGGACATCTGAGGAATGTTCGCCGTAGATTCACAGATTTATCTAATGCCAGCCTATGATCCAGAGTCTGATACAGTGTAAAGTCTGTATAAATATCCACTGGGCTTAACCAGCGGTAAGCATCATAATTTTATTTTCCAGTTTATTGCTTTATCAAAGAGTTATAAAATCACAACTTTGTGCTCATGTTTAAAATGGGCATATGCTGTATGCTAATGTTCTGGTATATTTGAACACATTATATTTCCTTCATATAAATTACTATTATGTTTTATGTTTTGTGTGTGTGTATTATGGGGTTCATTGTTAGTTGGCCATAGACAGTTGAATAGTGGATTTTTTGGGTGTTGCTAGAGTAATGAGAAGTCCGGAATATTTATCTTATGCTATTTAATGTGCTTTATCAAGGCAGTTACACACTGAAATCCAATCACCAGTGGCATGAACCACAGATGCACATACGGCCAGGTGCAAACAAGTTAATGTCTTAATGTCTCACTTGTGATCTAATTAGAAAACAGATGTTATTACCAGATAAACAGTTTCTTAGATCCAACAATAACATATAAAATGTAATTTTAAAGTGTCTTAATGGTGATATTTTTGGTTAAAATTCACCAAACAACAGCAGCTGTACAAGTCTTGTTTTACCATTTCCACTTTTGCTCTATTTCAATCAATGAGCAGAAAAGTATTGTGAGAAAAAGAAAAGTACTATCTCTCTCTCTGCCCCCGTCCTCCCACAAACAGTTGATACAACGTAATGTGATATTTTTAAAACGCAGTCATTGTTTTGGTCTTGGTGTGCTTTAGAATTCTTTAATTAGGGAAGTTGTAGTGCCATCGGAGGATACCAGCCCTGTAGACACATCATGTATATTTGTTTTCACAGCGCTAGAGAGAAGTGATTGTCTTTTAATGGCTGGGGCCTGTGCTGTGCTTACCAATGCTCTAGCGCAAACTTCATTTTTATTACCTTGTGGAAAGTATTTGCTCATTGCTTTCCTGTTTTCCTTTTTCTCAGCTTTGATCTGTTAGGTTGAAAGCATGTGTTGTATCCTAATGGATTCCAAGTTAATTTTGAGCTGACCTGTGCCTTTAAATCTAGTACAGTTCTGTGATTACCAAAATATGTAAATTGTTGTTTGCTTGTACCTGAAAAAAAAAGCATTGTATTTAATTTTAATACCTACTTAAATCAAAGAGAAGTCTGTAGCAAGAAAGCTGACCAGCACAATCACAGTTGGATCACTTGGAATGAGGCTAGACTGACACCCTCAGATGTGAGGTTAAAGTTGATGCCTCGTCATGGGGAGAAAAAGAGAGTTATTGATGCCAGTCTCCTCTGATGCCCCAGGCCACAGTCTCCTGGTCCCACACAAACATACAAGAGCTTCTCTGTATAAAACTCTCCCAGATACACATCTTGGGGTGAAGGGGGCAGGTTGGACTTTGTCTGTTTAATTGCTTTGTCTGGATACATGAAAACATGGAATTTCTCTATTAAGTATGACTAAAAACACGGTTACAAAGTGTCTTAAAGGAACGCTTTCAGAACTAAGCTGGGTTTACTGATGTAAAACATAAATTATATTTGTAAAACTATATTTGAGAAAGGCTTAAAAAACATACTATACAGTCTATATAACATGATCTGGAAACTAAACCCTAGTCGATTAATTTACATTATGACTTAAATCCAAGTCTAACTATTTTAATTGGAGATTTACACATTTACTATCAGCAGACTCTAATGTTCTCATCAGTAGCATTGCACTACTGAGCAGACCTTTCTGAAGCCATTGCAATTTTAATACCAACCCTAGTGTTCTGGCTGTAGCCACTGTAGCTCATCTGGCCACTTCTGCTATATAAAGTCATCCAGTCTCCAGTCGTTAGAGAAAGCGAAATTACATTACTTCTTTACTAATGTTTAATTACATTAATGTGCAATATCAGTCGTTAACGGCCATTAATTATAAATGAAGATGTAATGACGGCCATTAATATTTAATTAAAGAGCAATCAAGTGTTATTTGGCAGTGTTACAAAACTAGACACTAATAAAAGACAGAATGTTCTCAGCCTCTAATGAAAGACAAGACAATGGCCAGTGTCCCATCATATATTGCAGATAGGGGAGGGCATGGATATATTTACTCAACCTTTTAGTGGTGCAGCTATCCATTGATGAGTTCGTTTAAAGGTGCAGTCACACTAGACTTTGAGTATGCAGGATTTTATGGCAACAGGATATGATGTCACACTGATGTTTAAATGATAGTAAATAATAATAAATTGAAAAATATAAAAATAGTATTTACTGTTTTTGCGCCACGTCAATGCAAACAAGGCAGCTTTGGAATTTGCTGTGGAATGTGGTCAGTTTGCGATATTTAAATCCCCTATTTGTCAAACTTCTTTAGTGTATGCGTATATTTACAGGTCAGAGTTCACCACACTACACAGTGCAAAATGAAATGTTTCCGTTCTCCTGAATGTCCGAGCTGTCCGAGCTGATCTTTTCCATACAGTGAATACAGCGAATATGAAGCAGGGATAGTAGTCATCATTCACTTTCATTGTATGAAAAACAGCAACTTGGAATTTCTGTTATATAAACTTCAATTATTTACCAAACAAAAAAAAGAAAGTCATATTGAAATAGCATGATGGTAAGTAATTGCTGAGTTTTTTTTTTTGGGGTGAACTATCCCTTTTCCAATGCTTGTTTAAAAAACTGAACATTAAGAAAAATGATAAGACAAATGATAAATGACCAAGACTCTTCTCATACCAAAACAAAACTATTTAGATGCAGATTTGTGTCATGTTCGTAAAACTAGCAAATAGGAAAATATGTGATTAGCACATACACAAATCAGGCCTTCAGACACATAACAACTCTGAGAAAAATAACAAAGTAGACTTCAAAAACTGAAACAATACCCTCAAAGAGTAGCGTTTGTCCAAGACAATTCCTTTTCATTGCTGTGCGTAAACAATGAGCACAAATCAAAATGCAGTGGGCTGCTTTAGAAACACAATTGAAGCCTGTTTGTTGTTGAGTTCAGGGCATGATATTCTCATAGTTTGCCTTGTGGCCCAGACTGTTGTGCTGAAGAACACCCATGCAGCTTCATTGAGATGTTAAGCACCGCTTGTTTACTCAAGTTTTCCTTATTTTCCACATCCACAGTAACCAGTTAGCAAAACAAAGGGTCCTGTGAGGCAGTCATTTGTCGAGTGGGCTCACAAGCACACTGGTTGAGCGGAGGAGGCCGGTTTGTGGTACGGCACATGTTTGTTAAGGTGGGTGTCACCATTGTTTTAACCCAGAACACCCTCCCTTTGCTCCTTGTGATGTCTTTGTGTATGTCCTCATTGCTTCCAGAAAGCCGCTCTTAATGCTTGAAGAAAGTTTGAGGAGAGACATTGAGTAAATGTTTATTGCAGTTTATTGTCACCATTTGATTCAGCACTCCACAAAGACTTTACAGTAAGATTATATGTACAATCGTACTGTTAAATTGACCTTGTTGCTTTGTAGCCAGACATCCTGTCATTGAGTGCTCAGCTTATACTACTAAAACTAACATACTTAGTTCAAAACTGATTTCAGAAAAATCACAAATGAGATCTTCTGTATATCTCAATTGTTTCTGTAAGACAACAATGAGATTAAATAGGGAAGAAAACAGAGACTTTTGTTTAAGTGTAATTAGAAGTATCTCAGATGGTTCTCATGAGAAAACAATCCCGGTAATCTGTGCTCCGATTTGACAGAAGTCTGCAATGAAAAGTCTCAAAATTTCTCATTATTTTTTCCAAGACCAAATGATTTTAGCTGTGCTGTCCACATTAGTATTACAACTTGCATGCTTACTGTTCAATTCTCATTGAATGTCAATTCTCATTTGTATCTATTTATATTTCTCCTCAGGGTTCTACATTTTAGGTATCAACAGAATTTAACATCACCAGTTACTTTGCAGAATAATGAAAACTCTTTAACATAAAACAGTCATCACCTCTTTGTCTTTTGTTTTACTGTGATGAAGTCCAGGATTACTATTCAAAGAACCATGTTTTTACTTGCATTTTTACTGCACCAGAGGTTTAATGAATGGCTTGAAAATGTCTGTTGTTAACTGAGTGCAGATTAAAAAGACGTGTCAGAAAGCTTGGCTGCTTCCTCACAAAATCAGACGATTGTGTCACAGAATATATTAGCATAAGATTATTACTCATCAGCACTGACCCCGAAGGATGAGATCCATTACTAATAGGCTTCCTTAATGCTAATATATATATCTCTCATATAAATTTCCCCTGGCAGTAATGACTAAATGTTACTTTTCATCCATGCCATTATTATGATCAAAATTACTTCTTGAGGATTTGTCCTCTTTTTAAAATTCATTTCTGTCTGCTTTTCCTCAACGAACATTGTAGATAAAGACAGCTCAAAGTCTGGATGAAAAGATTAAAAAAAGAAAAACATTTCTCACAGTTTCACTGTTCATTTGCAATTCAACACATTGAACTTTGTGATAGTTTTTAGAGTAATGTAAGAAGACAAAACTTTCCATCGCTCCCCAAATGAAATATGCACATTTTTCTCTCAAATGAATTGTAATTCAGTTCTCTGGCTATGAAAGCACTTTTTTAGATTAATAATCTGCTTCAGCGTGCACAGCTATAATGTGTGGAGCTCAGTATTAGTGGAGGCCTATGTGTGTCCCCATTCAGGTCCTCAGTATGCAGAGAACACTGGACTGTAATTAAACACAATCCCGCTACATTCGCTCCACAATATTTCATCCAATTTTGTCCATCTGAAAGGGCCCTTCCCTCATGGAGACATTTTAGACAGGCAATTGGTCCTTGGACATACAGCAAATAAGGAGGAGCGGAGGTTAAGCTTACAATAAATGATATGTTTTTGTATAAGGCAATGACAATTTTGTACAATATTTTAATACATATTTGGTAAATTGACATGTCCTGAGGTAAAATATGATGTAATCTACTATTTTAAACAGCATTTAAAAATTCTGCACATGCTAAAAATTATTATACATGTAGCTTTAATTACCTCACATACCTGAGAGACTATATAATATTTTTGGATATCTGTTTGGATTCAAATTTGTGATCAGTTTCATGGCCTAAGAGATACATTTCCTTAACCTAACATCTTGATTTAAACAACACACTTCCTATATGTAAAATGCCTAGAGGCCAAACCTCGTCCTAGCCAAAAGTATTATGCCTAGTTAGGAATATGCAGTAACACTAAAACTCTCTTAGTACTTGGTAACATTAAAGAACAGTCCATAGGACAGCACTTCCAATAGACAAAGACAGACACAAAGAGCTGATGCGACACTTTTACACAACGGCTATTAACAGGCAGGCAAGTTTAGGGGCCACCCCATTATTCTTACTCTCAGATGGATCCTAATAGGGCAGTGGAGAATATAGAGTCATTAGTGAGATCAGATATATTTTTCAGGACATTTTAGATACCTCAGCCTAAATCCTTTTACAATGTGGGGTAGTTTGGCAATTTATTTTCATCTCAGAGAAAAAATTTACTGGGTTGACAAATGATTAATTGTAAATTATTGCATCTATGTTCTTCTTATAATAATAAACCTGTTGCCTTATGTAGTATGTGTGATAATTTAGGTATCAATATTTGTGATTTTTCTGGGCTCACCTCACAGTCTGTAGAACCGTCAGCATGCTAAGAATGTTCATACAATGCAGGACAATTCCAATCCTTATATTTAAGGGTCTCAGGGCAAAATTATAAAGGAGGGTCCCGTACCCTATTGACCCAGTGCAACGTTCCTTGCTGTCTTCATGACAGCCCTGTCTGGTGACAAATTTCCAAGAGCTGATACAAGCGCCTAAGAAAAACTCTCACATGTCTTCTCCTGCTCTTGACTGCAGTTAGCCATGCAAGGCAGGACAGGATGCAAGATACCAGTGTTTGCAGTCTGGTTGGAATGCTAACAGTGTGCAATCTGACTCTGTCTCTCCCTCATGTTAGCCAAACAGCAAAGGTACAACGTACACCTCATCCATCTAACTCTGTACCCCACCTGAAACTGCATCCATTAGGTGTGAATACCTCCTTACTTATATTAATATATCAGTGGTGTTATTGTTAGAAATACTGCATGTTATCCTCTTCCTTGTCTTCCTTCAGCTGTTTCAACAACTCAACATCCTGTTCTGTTTTATTTAAGGAGGCTTTTTACATGCTACATCTTTGATCTGAAAGGTGATATGACCTGCTTGATCGTTATGACGAGAGGTGTCGTAAGTTGTTTGTTGGGTATGAGAACTGTGTGTTCCTTCAGAATAAGACATCTGACATTCTAAACACTTTCAAATGTCTATGCTAGTATATGACACCATTTATACCTTGTATTGATATCTATTTTGGGCAATCTGATCAGTAGACAGTGCTAAATACAGGTGTGAATAAGGGTCTAGAACATTTTGTGATCTGATCACTTAAACCACATTTAGAGGGGAGTCAGAAAAACATATGACAACATCACATTTTTGTTGTAAATGCTAATCTGACCTGGTGCCTTCCGGACAACAGCGACGGGCCTGTAAATCAAGCACTGCGCTAAAACTGCACTAGTTTTAAAGAGAATCTTCTGTACTCTAATCTACTGTAGAAAAGCTTCTTTTGTATGTTGTATACAATGACACAGGTATGCAAATACCAGGTGTAAACAGTAAGGTGTCTTGACTCACCAATCATGAACTTCCTTAGATGTAAACAGGGCCTATGTCAACAACTACAGCAATAAAATATGAACAGGCTGAGGTGCCTAATGAAGCTACTTTTAATATTGATCCTGCTAGGTTAACAGTAACTATGAAAACATTACTTTAAGAAGCTCGACTACTAAACATTTATTAAACTTCTTCAATACAACTCCTTTAAAAATCTCTCTCTATTTTATCACCGCTATAACATAACATTATCATGACTGTACTTTATCATATCTTTATAGCCAGTTTTGGGTCTACTGTAGTACTTAGCAGCTGCTAGCTGCTTTGGATAAAGTGCTTGTGTTGTAGCACCCCCAATTTGTTTCAAATATTAATCAAAACATTAATGTGCTGAAGGAAACTGTTCTCTTACGACCAAGGAAATATACAGCCCACCCTTGGCACCTTCAGCCTTCCATTTAGCTTCTTCCTCAGCATGCTCAGGGAGGAGAACCTCAAGTGCTGGCTGCTCATAGGCATAACAAGAGCAGAGGTGATGTCTCCAAAGGTGAGAACTGCCCTTCTTCTCATCCCTGATGTTCTGGCGGCATCCTTAGCTTGGTGAGACATGGTGGAGGGGGTTGTTGCCCTGGATTGAAGAAGATTAGCTGGTGAAAATCGCAGCTCCATTCAGAGAGACCTTCTCTAAGGAACAGGCGGGGGCAGATGGGAGGTGATCACAGGAAATCACAGGGCCCATGACACTGTTTGTGGTCCTGGAGTGTTAGTTCTCACCCATCATTGCCTTTGGTGCCACAGCCCACACTGGGGGAAGTTGTTTTAGCACATTCATAAAAAGCGTCATTTAGCATTGTCACAACAACATTTAAAGCAGTGCTACTGAAAAGGCACACATGCACTACAAAGCTGGATGAGGGTCCTTGCGCAAGTGTACACATTACTCTCAGGTAACTGTGAATGATCTCTCTGGATACAAGTTATAGTGTTGATTACTTACATGACAGGAACGATGATTAAAACTAGGAGATGATAATGGCGTGGCATTCATGCATTGACAACTTTGACTCCATGTTCCTTTCCAAAGGTTGATGTATGGCATCATTAGGATAACCTCAGGCCCTTAAAGACACTCATCTTCTTCATCTTGTCCTTCACACTTTCTTGTTTTGACATTTAGAAATATGTGTGTGTGCACAGTACCTGTGGTGTGTGGATTGGCAATAGCAGTACACACAGCAGAGTGCAATGTGGCTGTAAATAAGAATTTTACATAATCTAAAATATTAAACAGGGTGTTTCATATAAGTTTTTTTTTTAAATATGCCATTACATAAGGACGCTCTAAATAAGTTAATAATGTTTAATAAAAAGCTTTGTAATTGTTTAACAGTAGGTTTAATGAGGGTTCTTTTACAGTTCCTCTACAGCGTGACGTAGCTCTCGTTACAATCTTTTTTTTTACTCTGATTTAATTGAATTTTTACTTTAATTGTAACAAAGTCGTTGTTTATTCCAAAGGCGATTGTTTTGACAGGAAACCAGAGTCGCGAACAATTTGTCGTTTTTAATAAATTCTTTTTACTGAATTGCTCAAACAGTCCGAATGGGTTTTTGAATCACTCTGAATGATTCATTTAGTTCTCTCACGCACTGAATCGTTCGCTGCGTTTCACATTCCGTTTAAAACGCAGAGAACAAAAATGCGCTGGATGAAGTGGATATTTACTTACAACCAACTGATACCAAACGCGCACATGCATCCTGCTTTTCTGGCGATGAAGATCTTTAAATCAACACCTGCACGAGCTGTCTGCCTGTGAATATTTGTGCAGGTAAAACACGTTTTACAATCAAAACATTAAGTACACAGAAGCACTGAAAAGTATGACGTTATAGTGATATATGTTAAAATGGCACAGTATGCTGTCGCTTAAAAGTGACTTTGTACTATCTCCAGCTGTTGTGGATATGCTACTGTTTGTTGGTGTAGCTATTGACAAACATAAGTTATTTTATATTGCCTGTTTAAGAAAGGCAATATTTAAACTTTAGACTCACATAATGGAGAGAAACATTGCTCATATAATACATTTTAGTTTGTATTATGATTTTGGTTATTCTGTTTCTGATCCAAAGTAACTAGTAACTTGCTACTTGAGAAACTTTTCCTTGTACTTGCTCCAGTGTTTATTCAGTTATAACTTTTAAGTTATATTTTACTTAAGTATTTGGGTATATTTATTTTGAGTATTTTCTATTTTGTGTGCGTTACTCAGTACTCTCATCTTTTACACTTTTTACATTGTCTAAAGAAAATCTAAGTGATGCAGATCTTGTGGGCAGAAACCTAGGATGGTTGCCACGGTGATTAAATGGGTGATAGATTACAGAATTCAATAGCTCACTTCTAACTCTTTGGGATGTTTTGGTCCACAGATATGGCTTAATTTAAGTCTTCTTAAGTATTAGCTAGTGCAATCTTGATTCATTTGTGTGGCCATACTGAGTAAACACAAATGTATAATGAAAACATAAGCATGTAGCTAATTTTAGTTTTTTAGAAATTTTACTTCTCAGTCTCAGATCAGTCTACATCCAATAGCTTTATTGATTTTTTATTTTGTTTGTCAGTCGGCATGTTGGTGGCTGTAAACACACTGTAGTACCAGTTGCCCAGTTGGTTTGCTCTGAGAAAATGTTTGTCAGATCATCTCTGTAAACATGCACACCCTGACAGGGTCATTCGGAGGGTGTCCAACACTTAAGCCAGCACGCTGATACCGCAGTCATGTCAACGGAAGTGTAAGCATATACCCAGTTTTCCTAACAAGTCAAGCTGTCCGTAAAGTCCTCAGGCATCTGCCGACTCCTAAAACATGCCCACCCCTCCCACGCCCCAAAATACACACTTTATTTTTAAGCATATGTCTTCCTGATTATTCTAGCCACTGAATTTTAGAAGATTAGATTCCCCTTGCTTAAGAGCAAAGAGACAGTGTTGAAGATGAGTGGCAGTAAGGAGAAATGTGAAAGGCTGTAGTTTATGGGTAATGGGGTAATAGCAGTGGAGGGAGAGGGCTCTGGTTTCAGCGCCGCTTTGGTTCGAGACAGGAGCTCATATCTGTTGCCTCCATCTGTCTGTCTGACTGTCAGTCTGTCTGTTTTGCTCCTGTTGATAGGGCTTCAAATGCTGCTAGTGTAGATTAGAATAGCAGACATGGTCTGTAAAATGTAAACTGCCTACTTTATATGATGACTAATATTTATATTTCAGTTGCCTGCTTGAATGTGCCAGTTCCTATAATTGCATCGTTATCAAAGCTGTAAAAAAATAAAATACCACAAGAAGTGGCTGAACACTTTAAGCTTGTTAGATGGGCACCCTGCAGGTGGCTTTGAGGTACTGTAGGCGAAATTTAAAGCTAGCTATTCATTTATACACCCTGTTTGTGAAGTACTTTAATGCAGTAATTCCAAGGGTTCCAGGGCTTTAATTTTGAAAAAAAAAATTAAATTGCAAGTTTTTGTGTCACTGACACAACTTGGCCAGTTTGTTTTTTAAACACTATCAATTGTTTTTGGTTGGAGGTGACTTCTAAATATTAATATAACGCTAAATGATATATAGTGCAATACAGGTTCAAAGGAACATACTTCTGAGAAATACTGAGTCTTCTGTATGGGGCTGTGGGGGCACATTAAACAAAAAGGTTTTGTTTTGCAAGTAACCATAATTTAAACTAAAACCAAATTCAATGAACAACAATAAAGGTAATAGGGAATATGAATGTTTATTGTAATATCAGTACATGCAAATTATAAATTATCGTATTTTACATATTATTTATATATCTTGATTGACATTCAAGGCAAGAATGTTCTTCTATCAGAGCTTTATTTACTCTCCATAGTGACTCTCCATAGAAGTTAAAGGAACCCTGCATATTTCAGCCCTAAAAAACTAAGCAAATTACTTCTCCAGGTTCAGTCGAGCTCTGTGATAGACACTTGACATTTTCTCGGCAACTGGTGGGTGTGTTGGCAGTTAAATATAAACAGCAAGTTTGTGGCATTGATTATTAGAGACAATCTTTGGAAAGGAGAAATAAGAGCTTGCTGAAAAGATAAATGATCTCGGTGTTGGTTTCATTTCGGCAAAGGCCAAGATTTCTTTCTCCGACTATTTGTGCTTCTGGTAGTATTAAAGTTTAAAAGTAAGTTGTACAAATGACCCCCTGGAGTTGAGTTCCCAAATGGCAATTCCAAAATGAATAACTCCGATATATCACAGCTTGGGGTTGGGCTGAAACCTGAGTTGCTACTAGATTTATTAGTTGCTGTATTTTTCTAATGTCAACTGTGTCTGAGGTTTAACGTGACTGCTCCACCAATAGTGGGCTGTTCTTGTTAGAGTGTTAAATGCTACAGATTAAGACACTTTGCAAAGCTCCCAAGATAGTATTAAACCACTTATCCTATTAGAACAGCCACACTGCAGCATCTGACACCCCCCCGTATTCAGCTGCCCTGTAACCTCAGATGCGTCAAAGTGCTTGAACATAGAGGATTGCTGTGTCCTGGATTCTTGCACTAAACCTGTTTTTGGCCTACAACTTAAGCCAGAGATGTAAATCTACTCAACAGTGACTTAGTTTAGTGCTGGTGTGTCTTTCAGATGACACTAGTACAGACAACGATATAAGGCCCTTACATATAAAATTACTCACTTTTGATATATTTATATTTTACATGCGCACATGCATGTTTACTTGCCTATCTAAGTGGGGACGTTCCATAGACTTCATATTTTTCACAGCTAGTTATATACAGTATAACCTAACTCTAAAACACCCTAACTCTAACAGAAAACGTTTAGCATTTCTACATAAAAAAAACATAGTTTACTCTATTTTATAGTATTTTTACAAATAAAAAAACGTGTCCAAACGGACGTTTTGCTCAGATTTGTCAGGTTTTGCTGACTTTTGGGTACAAAATTGTCCTCGATATATGGTTACATAACCCCTATACACACACACACACACACACACATATATGTCTTAACATGGCATCAACAGGGGCTTACAGAAATGAAACATGACTGGGGTCATCTTAATGATTGGTTAAGTGTTATGTGAGTATGCTCTGGGACGTTACTAAAGATACCAAAGTATCAATATCCACACATGTTTAGGCACATATTCCATATCTGCATAGTGCTCATATCTGCAGTATGACGCTGCCACCCTGAGCTTTGCATGCTGGGGCTTATTGCCAAAAGATACTGTCACATCCAACATTTATTGATTTCTCATTTATTCTCCTGTAGTATTTTTCTTCACACATTCTATTATGTGTAAATTCATAAGACTGTTCAAGTTACTAAGTGTTACTTGAACCCAGGCTCACAATTTTAGACGCTCCTTTGTAGAATATAAATCGGCTGCATATGAATCATCAGCTATGATTGACATCAAAGAATTGGGTCATTCTTTTATAAAGAATTTTTATGAGGTAGTAGTTTGTTTCAGAGTCAACTGTAAATATTGTCACTTATGTGGCATCTCCTCAGTCCTCTGGTGCGTGGGAGCGTTCGCATATACCGTTGTGCATTTCTACGGTATATGTGTACAGTTAAAGGGGCATAACTCGTGTCCACCTAAGCCTACCAGTGTGAGCTGTTTGCATAGTCAGGGCTTAAAAGCTAGAGAATATGGCATGCTGAAACTAATGTGTGTTTTTGCAAGTGCTGGTGTTGAGTATACCACACCTCACACCTCAGCTTGCCTCCTAAAGACTCAGGAAGGCAGGTGAGTCGACTTACCGCCTTTCCTGTTCTGCTAAATCCGGGGTCAGGGTTGGAGAGACCTTTCCTCCCTTTGACTTCTAACATGTTCCCCCCTCACACACACAGACGCACACACAAGCACAGCTGAAGATTTGACCTGTCAGCTACTTTCTCCCTTTCTCTAAGACACACATACTGTGCGCTCGCTGGTGGTCATAAAAGAGGCCGTCCTGGCAGATGCCTGTCTCCTTCGGCCATATATGAGCTTCCTCAGCTGTTCTGCTCACATCAGCTGTAATTAAACCATCTCCATTCTGCTTCTGTTGCCCTTTCTCCAGCACTGCTGTGCGGCAACCTAATCTGTGTGTGGCTGTGTGTTACAGTTTGAGTGTGTGGCGTGCTTCAGGCAGTTTACTACTGAATGTGCATGCATATTATTCTAAATCACTCAGTTGTGTTGATTAATACTTTCTATGAAAGATTTACGTCATGGTTTTAGATTTGTAACTCTTAAGCATTTTATATCACCTTACTATGAGAAATAAAGAAAGAGAGACAGGAAGAAAGGATAGGGAAAAGGTTGAAAAAAAAGAAAAAGAACAAGAGCAACATTATTTCCTTAAAATTCACAGTAAGGGACAAGATTTGCAATTATTTA
>JAZGTK010005063.1:0-23145 GCA_036877625.1 Ambastaia sidthimunki
CAAGAACGCAAAACGGTCATATGCTCAAAAAATCAACAATCAGTTCACAGACAGCAGAGACGCACGGGGCCTGTGGCAAGCCATTCAGACCATCACTGACTACAAGCCCCTACCACAGGCCTGTGATGATGACACATCCCTCCCAGACACACTGAACCACTTTTATTCGCGGTTTGAGATGCAAAACAACACACCTGCAAAAAGACTGCCTACACCCCTCAACGACCAGGTGCTCTGTCTGTCTCCAGCCGATGTAAGGAAGA
The DNA here is from genome assembly GCA_036877625.1 of Ambastaia sidthimunki. NCBI lineage: Eukaryota > Metazoa > Chordata > Actinopteri > Cypriniformes > Botiidae > Ambastaia > Ambastaia sidthimunki. Next base: position 264 of record JAZGTK010005063.1, read on the forward strand.
CCCTATCTAGGATTAACCCTCGCAAGGCTGCGGGTCCTGACAACATACCTGGGCGTGTACTGAGAGACATGTATTATGTGTTAAAGATGTTTGATAAATTTTCTGTTTTTCTGTGTTTTATCTCGCTGTTTTATCTGTCTTTTATCTCGCACTTTTTATATAAAAATGCAATAGAATTGAAATATTGGTGGTGTTTTCAGGTGGCTACAAATTAGCCTTTCCCAGATACAGATGCAGAAGAGTAATTGTGATTTTTTTTGTAGATGTCACTGCAATACTGTCAGGACCGGGACTCGAACTGGGGTCTTGGGTATGACGATCCAACGCTCTACCACAGAGCCACAGAGGAGGCAGTGTTGGATTTGAGCGAAACACTCAAGGCGATGTTCAAAGTAAAGATGATTTATTAAAATAAAACAATCAACAGAGGTTCTTCTCAGATCAAGGTATTTATAATAACAGAGATAATCCAAAGTTAAACACAAAAACAAAACTCCACGAGGGGAGAAAATAAAACATAAGACAATAATACAAAGGCCAAAAAAACAGGCAACTTGAAAAACTTTACTCGAGACAGGGAAGTACTTGGAGAAACCAGCAGTAACGGCCACAATTCACAAAAACCAAGTGGGGAACAGGAAAAACAAACACAACTAAATACTCAAAACGAAACAAGGCACAAGGTGATGTAAATGACAATAACAAGGACACACAGGTGACATAAATAACACTAACAAGGACACACAAGGAAGAACTAAAGCAGTGGGGAACACAGGGGGCCTCTAGAGGCATGGAGGCGAACTGCAGGGTAGGATACTGACAGGACCCCCTCCTCTAGGAATGGCTCCTGATGTTCCTTCCAGAACATCCTGGCCTTTGGGAGCGAAGTTCTTTGATAAAACTAGGGTCCAGGATGTCCTTGGCTGGAACCCAGGAGCGCTCGGTGGCCAAGGCAAGGAGGGACATCAAAATCACCGCTGGAGGAAGTCAAGGGTCAGTGCATTTCTGGGATGGCACGTCAAGGGGGACTCATGAGCCCATTGCAACAACTGGCCCCGGGCAGATTGAGGAACATACAGATGTCCAGAGGTGCAACGATTTTAGACCACAGAATCATCGGTGTCCATGGCTTTTATTGTGCCTCGGGGGAGTAGGCTCGAGACAGGGCGTCTGACTTGACATTTGTGGTGCCAGGCCTGTAAGACAACAGAAAGTGAAAACGATTAAAGAACAGGAACCACTTTTCCAAGGTCAGTTTTACTGCCAGCAACTCTCAATCCCCCACATGGTAGTTGTGCTTGGCTACCACGAGATGGTAAGCATTGCAGAGATCCAGCTTAGGAAAAAAAGGAAGCCCCTTGCAGCAGCTTGAAAGCAGTGGCCATGAGAGGAAGGGGGTATCGATTCCGAACCGTGATCTTATTGAGGCCCCGGTAATTGATACATGGCCTAAGACCCCCAATCTTTCTTCTCCACGAAGAAGAAACCAGCCCCAGCCGTGGACGTGGAGGCCCGGATGATGCCAGACTCCTTGATGTAAGCATCCATGGCAGAGCGATCTGGGGAGACAGGGAGAAGATACGACCTGGGAGGGCAGGTTCCAGGGAGCAGATTAATGGCACAATCATAACTGCGGTAAGAAGGTAGCCCGGGACTTACTGAAAACGGGCTTGAATTAATGGTAGACTCTGGGAACTTGAGACAGGTCAACAGACTCTTGAGATGAGGGACTAGGGGCTGAGGGACTCGGAGGAGGGCAGGTGAGTTGACAGGGGGCACCCCAGCTTTGTATAGTGCCAGTGGGCCAGTCAATCTGGGGGTTGTGCCTACGCAGCCACGGGTGACCCAGGTTGAAAGGATTCTCTGGGGAGTCAATAAGGTAAAAGGCTTCCTCCTGCTGGTGTTGTGAGATAGCAAGTCGCACTGACTGAGTGACCTAGAATTCTCCCCATCACAGCCCTCCTGTAGCTGGGGGGGACTAGCGTTTCCCAAGAGCTAGGGGCAAGTGGAGCAGAAGTGACCAGAGGCACCACAGTAGAGACAACATCGCTTCCTCATGTGACGATCCCTCTCAATAGGCGACAGCCTGGAACAGCCCAACTGCATCTTCTCTGGGGAATCAGAGGCCGAGGAAGCTCTCGGGAGGGAAGCGGAGGGGGGAGGAACAGGCCTGCTCAGGGGAATTCTTTCCAGCCACTCCTTGCCACTATTGTCCAAAACTCGATGGCGAAGTCAGCTGTGCTGCGGGAACACATTTTAGAGCAGTCGGTGGAAAGCTCGAAGGTAAGAGAGCACTGGGTGAGGAAACCTTGACAGGAACTAGACTCTCCATCGAAGAGCTTGGGGGGTGGCAGACAGGGGTCCGCCACAGGGGAAGGCCTGTCACTCGGGAGTGGCACAGAGGCAGGTGACACAAATGCAGGTGCAGGGCCAGGAAGGCGTTTAAAGAGCTGGTGGACGTTACCCATCACAGCCGCCAGGATGTTGGGAGTGCTTGGCCATCAGCTCTTCTTGGCGGCTGAGAACCGCGTCATGGCGCTGGAACAACGCCTCGTGTTGGGCAATCACCGCAATCAGGTCTTTAGCACTGAGTGTTTCTGGGTCCATAGGTGACTTGGGACGACGGGGACTCAAACTCGGGTCTCTGGTGTGACGATCCAATGCGCTACCACAGAGCCACAGATGAGGCAGTGTTGGACACAAGCGAAACAATCAAGGCGATGTTCAAAGTAAAGATAATTTATTAAAAAAACAATCAACAGAGACAATCTGTTGATTGTTGAAAAAAACAACAATTCTCAGATCTAGGTATTTATAATAACAGAGATAATCCAAAGTTAAACACAAAAACAAACATAAAACATAAGGCAATAAAACAAAGGCTCAAAAAACCTTACTCAAAACAGGGAAGCACTTGGAGAAACCAGCAGTAATGGCCACGATTCACAAAAACCAAGTGGGGAACAGGGGAAACAAACACAACTCAAAACGAAACAAGGCACAGGTGTTGTAAATGACACTAACAAGGACAAACAGGTGACGTAAATAATACTAACAAGGACACACAGGTGATGTAAATAACACAAGAAGAACTAAAGCAGTAGGGAACACAGGGGGCCTTTAGAGGCACGGAGGCGAACTGCAGGGTAGGATGCTGACACAATACTGTCCGTCTTTTTGAACTTTTTACAAGATTGAGATTTTAAAGTCACAGCTAAAAGTATGTTCCCCAATGTACTTCATAATACTAAAAATGTTTATGTTATAATACTGTTTCTAATGTTATTATAATACTTTTATGTTCAATTAACATCCACTTTTGTTGTATGGAACTGTGCAATATGGACGTTCTTTTGGGTGAACTATTTACTGTTTTTAGGGATAAACAGATATATTTTGAACTGTTGTTCTGGAGTGTCCTTACACTGGCAGCGGATTATGAACAATTCTTCTCAAGCTTCAAAAGGACACAAAAGCATGATGAAATCTATCCATGCAACTTATGTCATATTCCAAGTGTTCTCAGGGAAAAAGAACAGGGTTGATGACAAACAACAACTAGAAAAAACAACTAGAAAATAATCCATTGTTTAAAAAAAACAGTTCAGAAACTGTGTTTAAATCTTGATTTTCTGCCATAAAACTAATAACACATCAGGGATATCATATAAAATAAATATGGCTGAAGATTTCAAAATCCAAGAGGATGAACCCAATAAAGTTTGCGAAGAAGAAAGTTTTCTACTTTCTTCTTCTCCAGTTGTGAATATTGATGATATGTTTGACATGGCATGATTTAAACATTAACTTTGGCATGGCAAATGTGTAGGGAGAAAAAAGGCACAGTTCAAGAGTTTTCTAAAATAATGGATTATACTTTAGTTTGTTTTTCACCAAAATTATACAATTTGGGGTAAACTAACTCTTTAAGCGCAAACTCTATCACCAGACTTGTCCTGTTGGTACACAAATTTCTTTCACACATAGTACTTACACTTGTACTGTCTCTCTCTCCAACAGAGCTTCATTAAGGAGTTTATTGAGCTCTTGTTCATTTTCCTGAGCATCAATCACCCTCTCAGCCAGATCACGCAGACGCAAGCGACGACGGGGGTTGGGAAACGAGGGGTTTACCACCTAAGACCAAACACACACACATTCACATGCTGTCCATTAATGTCCAATTGTCTCAACTTTAGGATATACGAGTGTAAAAGATGGCAAGCTACTCCTGAAAAAAATGGAAAGCTTTACTGGTCCAAGCATGTAGTGATTGACAGGTTGACAAGATGGTGCTATAATTAGGCCACTTGCCCAAACTCATAAAGGCTAGAATAAAAAAAATTCCCCTTTTAATTCTCTAAAAAAAAATCAACAAAAAGGTATATTTCTTATTTTATTTCTATTTACAGTTTTCTGCTATTTTGAATTTAAAAAATGCTTTTCCAAACTGCTTCTAGACCATTTTTCTGCCTTTTTTGCTGTATTTATCGTTCAGGAACACACAACAAAATTCTATCACATTTTTATATAATTTTTGATATATATATCATAATGTATTTGATGACAAGTATGACAAAATTGTGTCATTAAAAGCATGACCTTAGAGTACTACCTGAACTTTGCGGCATACCAAGACAATACCCAATTTTCCATGGGCAACCATTTTGAATTTTATCAATAAATGTCAATCAACTTAGCATGGTTTATCTGCACTATCCCCTGAGAGTACATGCAGAGTCTGAACTTGGCACTACCAAGTGGTGAAAAGATATAACAAAATATTTAATGCTTATAATTTTTAATTAATCTAAAAGAAGTTACAAATGACCATTTGTAAGATCATGGCGTTAATACCTGTGTATCTAGCTCCTCTGGCTCCTCTGGTGTGGTACATGCTGTGTTGACACTTCCATTACACTCTGTTGTGTTGATCAGAAGTGGAGAATTTCCGTTGGAAGATGTCACCGAAAGCTTCTGAAGAGAAATATTATAGATAAAGTAAGAAAGAGACAAAGACAGAGGGATAGAAAGTACAACATAATCAGGAAATGACACTCACTACTCCATTGATGCCATTCTTGTTCAGAGGTCCCTTAGGCACCACCACCAAGTAGGTCTCAATGCCATGCTCCTTCAGGTAGTCGCAGCGGTCTCCACCATTCCCCGGCTCCACAGTAAACTCTCCATGCAAACACTCAAGGGTATTCTGGGAGATGTGCACTCGCCTACCAGACATACATGATAAACATAGCCATTTAAACCGGAGTCGCAAAATCCATTACTGCTACGTATGTCTAAAAAAAAAAATAAATGAAAATAAACTAAAAGAAAAACAAAGGTGGATATTTATTAAAAACAGCTTACATATTTTTACTATCCCATAGTTCTGAGTACTTAATTAGCATTTTTACCATTAACATGCTTTCTTTGATATGAACTACTATATAAATAAAAATAGCCTTATGAATGAGCATATATCTAGACATGTACGAGAGAGTGCACAATCGGCATAGTGGATCAGATGTCTGAATGCCAGTCCTAGTGTAAGGATGGCAACACAGAAGCACTGGTGGAATCCATGTGCAGGGTTTATTTAACAAATCCAAAAACACAAGGTAATAATCAGAAATGTAAAGCAGGCAATAGTCAGGGCAGGCAGCAAACAATCATAAACGTAAAGCAGGCAATGGTCAGGGCAGGCAGCAAACAATCATAAACGGGAAGCAGGCAATAGTCAAACACAGGATCAGATAATGAAACAGGCAAACAATCCAAAAGGGTAATCCAGATAAACGTGAGACAGATAAACAGGCAGAATCATACACAAAACAGCAATCACAGAAAAACGCTCTGTAAGGCAGTTGTAAGGCTGGCAATATTTCGCAACGTGCTCAAATGAGCAAACTGCTTAAATAGTCCATAGGCAGGAAGTAGGTGAACCCAGGAAGTAATGTACAGTGATGTACTCTCCTCCGTGAGAGTAGGATCCAGAATGTCGTGGGCAGCTTGATTTCTTGATTTCTTATGGCTCGTTGCAGGTGCACATGGGCACTGTCCCACACCCTCTCGCTGCGACGTATCCAGTCATCTACTGCTGGTACCGTTGAGGGCTCAACAGACCACGGAAACAGGGGAGATTGAAAACCCAGGACACACTAGAAAGGGGTTAGACCGGTGGATGAATGAGTCAGGGAGTTCTGGGCGTATTCAGTCCATGGAAGGAACTCTGCCCACCGGTTCTGTTCTCGACTGGAGTAGCTCCTTAGGTATCTTCCTATTTCCTGGTTTAGTCTTTCAACCTGCCCATTCGATTGAGGATGGTAACCTGAAGTGAGACTGATGTTAATATCAAGCTGTTTACAAAAAGCCTTCCATACCTGTGATGTAAACTGGCTCACAATATCCTCTGGCAGACCATAGTTCCTGAAGACGTGATGAAACGTGATGGCTTGGGCAGTTTCCATGGCAGTGGGAAGACCTATAAGGGGAACTAGTCTACAGGCTTTGGAAAAACGATCAATTATCACAAGTATAGAAGTGTAACCATCAGAGTTGGGCAGGTCAGTGATGAAATCGATGGATAGATGGAACCAAGGACGTTGGGGAATGGGTAAGGGTTTGAGCAAACCAAATGGTAAGTCTTTGGGGGTCTTTGACTTTGCACAGATTTGATATGACTTAACATAATCATTGACATCCTGGGATATTGAGGGCCACCAGAAGGAATTTTGAACCAAATGTAGTGTGTGAGTGATACCTGGGTGTCCTGTGCTTAACGATGTGTGTACCCATTGCATGACTTGAAAGCGTAGTTCTTGGGGTACGAAAACCTTGTTGGCTGGGCAGGCTGGAGGTGGTGGTTCTTGCCTGTGAGCACGTTGGATTTCTTTCCATGTCCCAGGATATGGGTGCCAGGATAACTGTGGGGGGCAGAATGGGTTCAGGAGGCAAAGACTCAAATGTGGGATTGTGTCGCCTTGAGAGGGCATCTGCCTTACCCTTCTTGCTACCTGGTCTGTAAGTGACAGTGAAGTGGAATCTAGTAAAAAACAAAGCCCATCTTGCCTGGCGTGAATTAAGTCTCTTGGCTCCTTTGATGAACTCAAGATTCTTATGGTCTGTGATCACTTGAAAGGGATGTACAGCATCCTCCAGCCAATGTCTCCACTCTGAGATAGCCTCCTTCATTGAGAGTAGTTCTTTATTCCCCACGTCATAGTTCCTCTCTGCTGATGTGAGTTTTCTAGAAAAGAAAGCACAAGGGTGTAGTTTACCTGGGCTTCCGTGGCGTTGGGAGAGAACTGCCCCTATTCCACAGTCTCATGCATCTACCTCCACTATAAAGGGGAGATTGGGGTCAGGATGTTTTAAAATGGGTGCTGTAGTGAAACTGGTTTTTAGGCCTTGAAATGCTTTGATGGCATCAGGGTTCCAGGATAACTTTTTGGGTTTACCTTTGAGCAAAGATGTTAAAGGGGCAGCAATGAGACTATAATTTCTAATGAATCGCCTGTAGAAGTTTGCAAAGCCCAGGAATCTTTGTAAGTCTTTGACTGTTTCAGGTTGTGGCCATTTAGTGACTGCTAGGACCTTGCTCTCATCTATTTCAACTCCCTGATGACTTATGTTGTAACCTAAGAAGGTAGTCTGTTTCACATGGAATTCACACTTTTCAGCTTTAACGAAGAGTTGGTTCTCCAGCAATCGGGACAAGACAGTCTTGACATGGGAACCATGTTCTTCTTCGTTCTTGGAGTAGATTAAGATATCATCAATGTATGCTACAACGTATTGATTCAGCAAGTCTATAAAAATCTCAGTGTTTTACTGAAGGCCTTCATGCCGTAGCAGGTAGGTATCTTGGTTCCTGTGGTGGTATTAGGACTTTCAATGCTAGTGGACAAACAGGGCTTGGTGAGTACATGGTTTAGACAATGAGTGAAACATGAACTGGACCATGAAATAATGTCATTATGCTGCCATGATAGACTTGGATTGTGTAGGGTTAACCAGGGATAACCTAGTATCAGATCATACTTAGGTTTATTGATTACATAGAATGATATCGTTTCATGATGAAGCAACCCAATGTTCAGCTGGAGGGGCACTGTCTGATGAGTTATACCTTCACCTATGGGAGACTCGTCGACAGCACTGACCTTGATTGGTGGGATACATGGAATGGTGGGTATGTTATGCTTAGTGAAGAGTTCATGATGAATGAGGTTCAAGGCTGCCCTGGAGTCAATCAACGCTGTAAAGTTGAACATATCGGTTTGAGTTGTGATCTGCACTGGGAGAGTGAATGCCTTGTTGTGAGTAGAAGGAGATATTTCATTCACCCAGGTAGTAGGTTTAGTAGTCCTTCCTGACTTGAGTGGGCATACCACACTGCAATGGCCTGATTCACCGCAGTAGAAGCACAGGTTGAACCAACGTCGACATACTCTTTCCTCTTCAGTAAGTCTAGATACTCCAATTTGCATAGGTTCAGGGTTGCTTAATGGAATTTCAGGAAGAGGCTGTAGAGAACTTTGACTCACTTTAGGTGCCTGAATTTTAACCTTTGGTGTATTCCGCAAAATATTATCAATGTGGATGCCAGCGTGATGTAATCGTTTAGGCTCAAGTTCTCACTCTTACATGCTAGCTCAGCCTGCAATCCAATGTTTAGACTTTTGCGGAAGATAGCCAGAAGTGCAGCCTCGTTCCAGCCACTCTGTGCAGCTAGGATGCGAAATGTGATTGCAAAGTCAGCAGCAGATCTATTACCTTGATTAAGCTGTAGCAATTGTGCTGAGATGTCCTTGCCCCCAGCAGGATACTCAAACACTTTGCACAGCTGCTTGACAAAATACTCATAGTCAGAACAAAGTCTCACTGCGGCCCACTCACTTGCTCTTCCGCTCAACAGGATAACAGAAACATACATTTCTTGTTATTGTTTCTGAATGATTCTTCATGGTTAGCAAAGAAAATCTCTACATGGCAGATAAATCCCTTGACTTGCTCCGCAGTACCATCAAACTTATCTGCTAATGCAAATCTTACCATGGGTGGTGCTGGCGTGGGGAGAGCGCGAATGAAGTGAGTAAGATGTTCATTGGCTGCTCAAATGAGCACGCTGCTTAAATAGTCCATGGGCAGGAAGTAGGTGAACCCAGGAAGTGATGAAGCAGAGGGAGCGAAAGTCAGTATTCCGGTGAGGGCTCCCTCTGCTAGCGTTGCGTGGCATGGCGTGATGTTACACCTAGAATTTTTTTTCAGATCACAGTAGCTGGCTAAATCTTCCACAACCTAGCACTCAGAACTGGTCTGCAAGTTTGGGAATTGCTTTATGCAAACTGCTTCTAAGAAAGCCTTCTTTAGTTAGCCGTGTGCTAAAACAACGCAAACAGTGCTTGCAAATAAACAATCCAATCAGGTAAAGCTTAGTCAATTCCTCTAACAACAACAAAAAACTTTAGCACTTATAAAGGTGTGTGTCATTACCCTGGAATTCCTCCTGCCTCCATTTTATTGGCCACTGTCACATCTGTTGACCACACATCATATTGCCAGCGCTTCTGGCCCAGCACCCCACCCAAGACTGTCCCAGAATGTACGCCAACACGCATGTCGACATCTGTCTGCGTCTTTTCTCGAACATATCTGAAATGAACGTATCAATCCATGCAATACTAAAAGCAGGACACTACACAAGCTAATTTAAAATTACATCTGTCTAAAACAGTTACTAATTTCTTGTGGCAGTTCATTAATAGGTTAGGCAGCACTTAATAATAGTAATTGGCAGCACTTACGAAATCGCCTCAACCATAGCCAAGCCCATCATTATGGAGCAGGCTGCATGGTCATCACGGTAATCTGGAAGGCCACAAATACAGTAATAGCAGTCGCCAAGTATCTTAATCCTCAACTGATGGTATTTCTGAAGACAAAAGAAAATACAGTATATTTTAGTTATCTTAAATGGAAAGACTAATTTGACGGTCTTTAGTCAAAAGTAACAGTTTGGGCTAGAAATTTTTATTAGTCAAAGCAGTTTTTTCTTTTAAATGCCACTTAATATGTTAAAAAAAACATGCACACAGATGTAGTAACTCACAGCAGCTAGCTTGTCGAAGCGGGCAAACAATTCGTTAAGCAATTTAACCAATTCCTGTGCACTACAGGATGAGGAGAGTTGCGTGAAGCCCACAATGTCTGCAAACAGAATACTGCAACAAAAATACAGTGAACCTCCCCTTTAAAAATTATGTGCTAATTAAACTTCTTACAAATGAAACAATTGGGAAATAAGCAAGCCATTAGTATAACATGGTTAATAAAGGGGGGTTCATTCAGAAAATGCTAATAATGTTCAGAAAATGTTGATTAACAAAATCAGGAGATCATTAGACTTTTATTTTTCTATTAATTTTTGTGAGGTTTACACTTTTTATCAACTGACATTATCACTTTGTATAATAAACAGACTAATTTAAGTTTGATTGCTTTAGAAGACTTTTAATATACTAAGTAACTTGGACTAGTTAGGCTAACTTTATTTGCAACCAGAAAGTTGTTGTTAAATTCTACATACTCTTCTCATAATCTTCTGGGTCCCACAAAAGCAAGACAAATTAATAAGGGCGAGTAAACGATTACATTTGCACTTTACAGTACCTGCACTTATGGTGTACTTAACCAACAAAATACTGGTAACTACATGTACTTAATATGGGTTAGGGATCATACCTAGAAATTACACAGTTACACACTAAGTATATGGTACATACGTGTAAAATAGAATATTAAAATAGTGCTACCATGATTGCATAACTTTCATGAAAAGTTATGACTACCTAATAGTTTACCCAAAGGTTAATAGAATAGGTTATAATAGTTTACCCAATAGTTAATAGAAGTTTATTAAACATCTAAAATATGTCAATGCAAAATCTCATAGGATTTTTGTATCTTTTAGTGATGAATTGACCTTTTGAGATTACCTGACATTCTCGTGGCGATACATGTACATGGTGTTGAACTGCTGCATCTCTTTCTGACTGGCTTCTTTCTTCATGTCCTGAAGCATCTCGTCTGCGATGTGCTTGGGCAAAATTGACAGCAGGAGGCGCTCCTGTATACAACAACGATCAATCTTTTGTTTTTTTAAAGAAAACTATTGTTTTCTTTTTTATATGCACGACAATTGGTACACCTGTCATTCAGAGAGTTTTGTATATTTTTATCTTAGTATGTTCATTCATAGACAGTCAACATATTTTTACTGTGTTTAAATCCATTGAACAGATTTCTGCAAATTATATTCCAAAATCAGTCAATAATCAAGTCAATAAAATGTTATGTGCTTTTACATGCTATGACTCTAAGACAACAAGAAGGGCAACACAAGCCCTTTAGGCACACACACACACCTTTTCTCTCTTCTCCTTCAACACTTTCTATGACTCCTACACACACTCGTGCACGATAAAGGTGTTGATAACATATCAGGTCCGTACATTCACCCAAGAGTGTGACAATAAAGAGAAGATAAAGGTTGGAAAGGATTAGGAGGAGGGAGTCGCTAGTATGATGTACAGATGACATTGTCTCAGGAGGTTGGTAACCTGGTGCATCCGAATGCTTCTTGATTGGCTGGCAGACCCCGTCTACCAGCAGCCCCTGCTTCTCCATTAGTATTTAGAGAATTTCTCTTCACATGGTCTTAACAGACTCTTTGGACTCTCTTACACACACACTCTCTCTCTTACACAAATACACACCTATATTTCTTTTCAATCTCTACATACTAGCAACTGCTTTCTCAAAAAGCAGGTAGAATTAGCTTTTGATTTTGTATGTATACACACAGCAAACATAACAGAGGCAAACTCAATCAGGCCGACAGTTTTCAGAACTTTCCAAAGTAAGGCTGCATAAATGCATATTGTTCACATATTTGATGCTTAAAATATAGCTGTATAAAGCTGAACTTTAAACCAATGACGGTCTGATTTCTCAGAAAAGTGTAACCACTGTGGCTAAACCTGACAATATTAAATGCTTATTCCCTGTAGTGGGACTGTTTCTTCAAAAAGATGGTGTTTTGGAAAAACAGTTTGAAAACAGTTTTTGGAATTTAGGTTTATGCTGCTAATGGTACAGAAATTATACAATTTACCTTGCATTGTATGCAGTGCAGAAGTATAATGCAAGTACTGCATGCTTTTCCAAACACAGCAATTGTTTTATCCAAATAGTCCCACAACAAACAAAAGAGTTTGATAGAATCATGGTGTTTATGATGTTTACTTTCCTCAGGAAGTCAACCTACCAGTGGCTTACTTACAGTTGTCCATGTAAATGAAATTTTAACATCCAAAAATACACCCTTTATCTTTTACATTTAAGACAACATATTTTGCATATCAAATGTACTATGTTATTTGACACAGTTTTGAAACATAAAAACAGGAAACAGAACATAGTTGAATTTGGGTGGGCATCTATGGGTCCAACACTGTTGATGATAATTGATTGTGCAGCACAAAATTCCACATGCTCATCTTGTGATTTCTCTGGTTGCTTCTCTCACCTGCTGCTGACTTTGTTCCTCCAGGTTCAGCTTCACCTCAAGTGACTGTCGAGTCTCTAGAAAGGCTTTACGGTGTTTGCGGTCAGCCATGTAATACGACATGACGCCCACTGTGATGGCACATAAGTATATCACAATGTTGGCCAGTAACTGCAAGAAAGTACAACACAATCATGCCACGCAGAACTGACAACCGTTCTCACACAACCAAGCCTTTAGTTTAATTATGACAATTAAGCTATTGCAATTTATGATGTACTGGGTGCATGTCATTAAATCATATACAACCCTAAGTCTGGAAAAGTTGGGACGTTTTTTTCATTTGAATAAAATGAAAACTAAAAGACTTTCAAATCACATGAGCCAATATTTTATTCACAATAGAACATGTTTAAACTGAGAAATTTTACATCCCAACTTTTTCGGAATTCGGGTTGTAGAACCATTAAGACTTTGTATGTTAGCATGAACTGCAGATGCTTGTATCTGACATTTTATCATGGCTAGTTATATAACTTCCTGAACTTTACTAAAGTTTATGCTTAAAATGTTGTCATGAGGATCTGTTTTTTGTCCAATAGGGCACAAAGTTTTTCCAAACTTAATTTAATGGTTACAAAAATGGAAAAATTAGCAAAATTGCTCCCAGGCTCCAAGCTTGGCTTTTTAAAATGTTCTCCTTGTAAAATGCACTTACTAAAGTACCAATGTACTGACATGTATTTTTTCAAATCTTTAGACTAAATGGCTGACTAAATGACTTTCTTTTTAACACCAACTGGTCTTTCAGAATGCTTAAAATAATCTTTTTACATAAAACATTTTATGTAAGATTTAAGATTTTAACATGATCTAACATAATTTAGCATGATGCATTTTTTCATCAATTAGCAGGTTATGATGCTAGCATGTTTTAGCATCAATTAGCATAATACTAGCATGTATTAGGATAATGCTAACAAGACTTAGCATGATAGATATAAAAATGTATGGTTATTCATGACGTTATGAGGTTGCTAGGTTGATCTAAATGGTTGCTAGGGTGTGGCCAGGATGTTGCCACAATACCTAAAGCCCACTGACAGCTCAAATAAGGCCACTCACATGTCTGTACAATGTTCTAATGCTGGGATATGGCTTATTTATTTTTTACATGGTTGCTAGGGTACAGTAAATGGTTTCTAGGGTTAAGCTAGACAATTTACAGGATAAAACCAATAAACAGATGTGTGTGTTAATCAAGAGCCAACACCCATGCCTCTATGATGTGCTGTGCTGAGAAAAAACTAATTCATGTTGGTTGCTAGGGTGCTGTAAATGGTTGCTAGGGCATGGCTGGACAGTTTCCATGGTAATGGTAAAATGTTTTTCAATGGAATTCTATGGGGGATTTCCTAGTATACTGTAACTGGTTGCTAGGGTGTGGCTATGAAGTTGTAATGTCACCATTTGTTGCTTCTTGCTAGGCCGAGAGATATGAGCCCACCCCCAGGTCTCTATGACATTCTGATGCAGAGCTATGAGCTATGAAAAAATTCAGCCCAATCTTAAGTCTATGGAATTTCACTATGGAGTAGTGTTTTAGTATAAATTTATGTCACTTGGTAAAAGGTAGCCAAATTAGGCAGATGCCAACATAAATGAATTACGTTATACTAATAAACATAAATAAAACAATGTAACAAAAGTTAAAAAGCTACCCAGATTCATAAACATGGTTTCCCAGAGAAAAAATTATTTCTCTGCGGTTGCTCTTTCATTGCTTAGGAGATTTAATAGAGATTTCAGTTTTTCATTCAGTTTTTCAATTTCATTGTTAAGAGACATTGTCAATTTTTGTCTCAAAGTCTTTGTCTCAGGAGAAATATCTCAGAATTGACATATTAAAGAAATTTACAATTTCATTTAGAAGACACTTCTAACCAAAGCAACTTACTTCCAACATTTTGCCCTAAGAACCAACAAGCAATCTATGATTCTTCGTTCCTATGGGTTATGGAGACCCCAAAGTGTTTAAGGATAGATTATTGATTGATGTGGAATATAATGTTATATTCATTAAAAAATTAAAAACTCTACCTATAAACAAAATTCAAAAACTACATATTCAACTTCTTTAGTCAATTCCAATGTTTTCTCCAGTGTTTCAATTTTAAAACCTTTTTTACTTTCATAACAATTCTTTCTGGCTGCAAAATCATGTACTGTACAGTGTAAAATCTGGCTCCTCTGGCAAAACCAGTTGAAAACCGTTTGGGTTTATATGACCCAAACAATCTTTGTGACTTTGGAACCTCAGCTGTTTTTAAAAACCCATTTTTTTCTTCGGACTGCACCCTTTATCTCACCTGTCTTCCAAGAGCCACCCCCTGAATGTCCTCTTGTTGCTGCTGGGCAATAGTAACACCAAGCACCAGGGTGTGCACCCCGCAGGAAACAGCTGTGATGAGCACTATAGGGGTTAGCCGGAGTGGCAATGTCAAAAAGAAGGAAAAGCTAAAAAAGGCCTGCCAGCCTACAGTGTCACTGGGCTGATGGTAGCAGGCAAAGTTCAATCCTAGGTAACAAAAGATTTGGGCTGCTATGAGCACCCAGAGGGCATAGGGCACCATACGGCGTGACACACGGTCAGGGAGCAGGCTGTACCGACAAAGCAAATAAAGTAGGACGTCTGCTGCCAATCCCACTGATGCTACAGCAACGGATGCCAGTTTATCACTGGTATAAACCACTGTGCACATCACAATGACATAGCAGTCAAAAAGGGCTGCAAAAACTACAAGCACAAGCAGAGTCTCGTGCCGCTGGCGGCGAAAATATGTCTGGTAGAGGTTCTCCAAAGAGTCAGGTGCAAAGGTCAGGCGCATGAATCGTGGCAGACACAGGCAGCAGCCAGAACTGCGTACAGTCACCTCATGGGTGTGTCCCACAGCCTGGCCAGGGTCAGAGGGTAGGGTGACCGAACAGTCCGCTGAATATTCTGCGGAATACTCTGGGTCAGAAAAGGCCCGATTCCGAGGCATTGTTGACATTAAATTGTAAACAAATACTAAACTCTTTGTGTTCAATTTATCTTACTCTTCAACACAATAGCCATTCAAAAAACATTGTGCATGATTGCTTGAAGTCCTGTCCAAACCTAGGTTGCCACATGATTGCCTTCCACTGCATGCTTAGACACTGAAGCAGATCTTGTATCCATGTGCACTTGTGTTTTCTAGACACTTTGATACTTGTAATGTGGTTCAACAAATGCCACCAGGTTTTTTTTCTACAAGAAGTCATAGCAAAAGACCTTTTGCAGGGACTTTTTGTTATTATATTGATAATAATAACTATTAATAATAAAAAAGTAAATTATTTGTTTACATGTCCATCTGCCTCTTTTTTCCCAATTCAAGATTGTGTCCTGGTGTCTACCAGCACACATCCTGGATTCCCATGGTGAATCCTTGCATGTATGAAGAACATCTGAAACTCAGAAAGGAAGCAACATTACCACTGAACGATATTTCCCTGCACAGATCAACATGACACACTTAATAAAACAAAACCCCAACGCAGTTTAAATTGAGGAAACATGTAATCGTGATCAGATCGCTTATCGTGGCCTGATACAGATTGTTATAATGCAATTCATGCTGCGAATAAAATACATGCTGCGGTCTCCTGCTGTCCAAAATATGGAAATGAATACCACAATACACCGCTATTGTCTTCTGTTCTTAAAAAAGGTGTACATCCTGACACTTTCACTACTGATCGTGGTAAATGTCTTCAAAATCGCAACTAGACACGCAAAACAGGATTCTGACAAAGGTTCGTAATGAAAACGTGGATATCCTTCCAGACTGTCCGTACCTTATAAAAATGCAGCGCTGCCTTAGTCACACTGTATCCATAGCATATAACAGCCATTTAAATTCCATCAGCTGTTTCTTCAAAGATGTCGAGTGTGCCAAAGATAATTCTTGGATGTGAAGGACAAAAATAAACCCGTAAAACGCTTACAAATCCATTGTATGGTTCCTTCGAAGGCTTTTCCCACCAAAAGGCAGCGTCTTCCCGTTTAACACGTCTTCCCGTTTAATGGACACAACCTTCAGTTTGCTGTCTGTATGAACAAAATTTAGACAACCCCGACTTTTAATTGAGATTCGGTCTCACTTCCTACATGTAAGCAAAAAAACGATCTTTTCGATTCGAATCTTATCAATGATTCGTTCGATCCGATTCGCCCGAAACATTCGCTCGAATGTTTCAAAGAATGAACAGCTAAATATATGTTTCCCCACAAAAATACGCCCAACCCGATGCTTTCTAGTGATTGTTTGAATTAAGTCAGTGAAACGAACCGATTACCTAAAATGAAACGCTACAAGCTAAAACTAGTCCTGTTATGGCATAGGGGTCATACGCATGATTTTTATATATATACCAAGGTCCAGAAATAGAGCTGGCTGGGGTCACGGTGGCATGTGCATATATATGTACGTATGTGCACATATATGTACGTATATGTACGTATATATGTACGTTTTTCGTTCAAACAGATTTGAGGAGGAGAACAAATTTTTGTAAAAATATTATTCTATAATAGTATTATGACTATATGAGGAATAACTTGGAATAATGCTAATCCCATTCTGGGTGCAGTGGGCAGTAGTTGCAGCTGCTCTTGCTCTCTGATCTCCATCATCTTCTCTCCCTTTCTCTCTCAATTTCCTTACCTTGCCCTGTATTTCTTCTTTCCACAAAGCATAGCTTTGAGTGATACAGTCTTTTTATTTTTGTCTGTGTCAGAAATTAAACATCAGATCAACTGATATGCACGTTTTCTGAACCATTTTCTTAGACAAGTGAATAACTGACGGCTACCAGAGGCTATCATTTTGAATTTTATAGCTATTATGATGAAAACAGATTTGTTAATGTCTTACTTTATTTATTGACAGTTATAAATTACATTAGGCTACATCAATCACGTAAATTGCAACATATTTTGCATCCTTGATTATTTCTGTCAGTCATTTAACATTTCTATCGTAAAACTTCTGTCAAATATTAATTGTGTAGTTTAGATACCTACGTATTGCACTTTATAACCATTTACTAAAGGAGAGCTCTGGAATTTATGCTCACACACAGCTTCACATATACCCTGTAAAATATCACATATACCATTTAGAAAAGATATAACACACTTCCTTAGACCAGTTGAAGATGTATTGAAAGTTTGGTGAGTGTAGCTTGAACGCTGTAGGAGGAGTTAGAGCTAGAAATTTTGTCTTAGAAGCATAATAACTAGATTTTCTTTATAAAATGTGAGTAGTGCTTGCCGTTGCAAAACACGGGCCAGGATATTTAAACATTGTTAACATGTTTTAGTGATTTACCATGATGCTAGCATAACTTAGCACAACATAGCATGATGTTAGCATGTTGTTATCATGACTAAGCCTGATGTTAGCATGATTTAACATGAGAGATATAAAAACCTATATAAAGTGCACTAACAGCTGGAGATCTTACCCACATGTCTTTACAATGTTCTAATGGTAATATATGGCTTATTCATTGCATTTCATGGTTGCTAGGGTGTAGCTAGACAGTTAACAGGGTAAAACTAATAGAAGGGTGTGTGTCTAAACCAAAAGAAACAACTCCCATGTGTCTGTGATGTTCTGGTGCTGAGATATGGCTAATTCACGTTAGTTGCTATGGTGCTCTAAATGGTTGCTAATGTATGGCAATAATTAAAGACCGCTTGCCAGTCTGAGTCAAAGATGCCATCCATTTGTCTCTACAATGTCCGTCAGCAGTTTTAAAAACTTTTGAAACGTGCGCAACTGTTCGAATTTTGTGAAAAATTATCTGTTACTTCTAACAGCTGACGTTCTTATTTATTATTACTAGTTTCCACATAGATCCGATAAGTATATTAAATCCAATAAGTATATTAATATTAACAACACTCGGTCCACCTTAACAAACAAGCCTCTAGCCAAACTAATACGCGCTACCAACTAGTGCCCCGTTCCCGTCTTTCGCTAGTTGCCAGTAAATACTGTTGATTCTACAACTATGGCTAATGTTTCGGATGTGTGTTTACCTCTGAGTGCAGGTAACAACTCGTTTAAGCTGGATACAGTGCGGTTGGAACTTAAGAAAGTGGACAAGCTGATTAAGGACCTTCTTGAGAAGCAGGCACAGCTACTAAAGTGGAGAATCACATTGGAAACATCCTTCTGAAAGATCCTCGCATCTAGGCCCGAGGTAAGTCCGCAGCTTGATGTCAGCGCTGCAGTCACACCTATGCCGTCTAATTCCATGTGCAGGGCCAGTACACGACCAGCCCTCGTGAACTTCACCCCGGTGCCAACACACCAGCGGTGTAAGGCACGAGCCAGGATCCAAGAAAACACCACCCCCCCACGCCGCCACCGGTTCCCGTGATCGCTACCCGCAACCGCTCCGCCCCTCTCTCTGTGAGAGAGAACATGCTGCAGTGATCATCGGAGACTCCATCATCCGCCACGTTCACGCTACCTCTGCTAAAGGTAAGGTACACACACACTGCTTTCCCGGTGCGCGTGTTCTCAGCATTGCAGCACAGGTACCCGAGATTCTGAAGGGTGCCGTCGTGCTGCACCCTACACGACCATTACCAGTTTGAACATTTAAAAGGGGAATCGTCTGCACTAATGCCAGTACAATATGGCCTGCCTCAAGGGTATATTTTGGGCCCCTAGGAAATATAAATAGAAGTCATGGAATAAACTTCCATTGTTACGCAGATGATATTCAACTATATATATTACTTCAAGACCAGAAGATATTACTTCCATAGCAACACTTTCAGACTGTTTTAGAGACATAAAACATTGGATGACATGTAATTTTCTTCTTTTAAATTCAAATAAAACGAAGATATTACTTATTGGGCCAAACTTAAATATACAGACCCTATCTGACTACAATTTCAATTTAGAAGGATGTAATGTTACCTCATCTAACACTATTAAAAACCTGGGTGTCATATTGGACAGTAATTTGTAATTTGAAAGTCATGTGGCATACATTACTAAAACTGCCTTCTTCCACCTAAGAAATATCGCTAAGCTGCATAACATCCTATCTAGTTCTGATGCGGAAAAGCTTGTTCATGCTTTTATGACCTCCAGACTGGACTATTTTTTAGTGCTTGCGAATCTAAAACTTCTGCTTTCGAGTCAAAAATGTTTGCTTATTACTCCAAGAGTTTTGCTTGCAAGATTAACCAAACTTGCTGCGCGGGGAACTACACGAGCAAAAGGGTGGATTTCTATTGGTAGCTTGCTTCGGAGTGACAGTGTGGGTGGTGCCTGGGATGACACATGCGCAGTTTCCGTGGCGCCAGGAAGAAATTTTCAGTACCACACCAGACGAATGAAATACATTTTGTCACAGTCCCGGAGGTTTAATAATCCGCCGATTTATTAATCCGCCGGTAAACTGCATGTCATATTATCCATAACCATTAATTACAGTAAACATTCTGTTGACTGATTATAAAAATAGTGGTGATTACGCAAACTATAATTAGCTAAATGTTAAAGCATTCACGTTGTTACGGAGTTTTTTGCAGTGTATATGAACATTGCACGTGAAGTTGCTCATATTCTAGCACAGTGGTTTTCAACCTGTGGGCCACGGTATTGCAGGGGGGGCGCCGGTTATTATCAATAGAAATAATAATAAAAAAACTTAAGACTCGTATTTCGAGTATTCATAATCCGGCCGCTTGCAGTGGTGTACTTTATCAGTCAACGTGTGTGTGTCTGTGTGTGTGTGTGTGTGTGTGTGTGTGTTTGCCTTGTTTTTTCCCCATCTGTAAAGTTCATAATATACTGTATATCTATATTTTTATATCTCAAACTAACGTTATGTGTGCTCACTTGATGTGTTCTATCTTTCTCTTAGGGCAGAACAGAGATATTTCGGTGGATCCTAAGGTTTTGGTAAAATACCTTACAGCTATGCTGACTAATGTGTAATAAGTTAATATGTTTGTTTGTTTCCACACGTGATCACTTACAGTAAAACTTATTTAAGTAAGATCTGGATGCTCATTTTTGGCTCTGTCACATCTATTAATTTGCAACGTTGTTGTGTGTTTTTTTGGTCTGTATTTTGGGTTTATCAGTTCAATTTATCAGTGTAAAGATTGTGGCAATCAGAAATTTTCAAACACTACAAACTTAAGCACTACTAAGCACTGTTGTTTAAATGATGCACAAACAAGTGTTATGTGGCCAATTTCCACCTTTGGATTTCCTTTTTTTCATTTTATGAATGTGCAATTTGTTATTTTAAGTGTGAACACTTTGTTAGCAATTGCATTATAAACGTGTATTGTGGCTGGTTACTTGTGTAGCCAATTGTAACAATCGACATTTTTAAGCCTGTAAAATGTGCCTTTTTAAATGCAAGTTTTAACATTTCTACAGATGTTGGACCTGTTTGTTTTACCCACAAAGAAGTTGTTTGGACATGTTCACTACGTTTGATGACAATAAAGTCATTAAAGTTGTTTTATTATGACATTTATGTGTGTATTTGAAAGGCATTCAATGGCCTCTCATATGGTTAATTAAATACCACTGTAACTAGTAAATTAAGCTAGATAATTTACAAACCATACATCATGTTTGTAAATAATTATAATTAACGTTATTAAATAAGGGTAGAATATACTCAATTAAATTGAGGTAATGTAACTAAAAACAATTCACTAAGTTCAACTAAATATATTTAGATCATTCAATTTTGTGCAACCACTTACTTAAAAAAAATTTAATACATTCAATGTCCTGAATTTTTTTCAGTGTAGGTAGTGAAAATTGGAAGGTAAGTCGCTCTCTTCACGAAATCGTTTAAAATTCAGGACAGCAAGATCATAAGTTGGATTGTAATGATTTTTGATATCAGTTTTTTCTCTTTGTCAATGCCATGTAGAATGCAGGTCTATTCTGTTGTTCAGAATAGACCTACGTGCTAATGCTAGTGACGTTACCTACGTGGCAGTTTCATCCTCGATCTTGTTGTTAGAAGGCTTCACATACTTTCCATTCGGTACAAAAATGACGAAAATACGTTCAGAAAAGAGCGAGCTAGGCCGCTAATATAGTAAGAACTACAAAACGTGGCTAACAGGGCAGATTTGGGCTTTTAATTCGACGCATATAATCTGCCCGCAGGTAAATTGTGCTCCATCTTTTCTGTACAAAACAGACACCCACTGTATTCTACATGCCACTAACAAAGAGGAAAACTGATATTAAAAATCATTACAATACAGTTTATGATCTTGCTGTCCTGAATTTTAAACGATTTCATGAAGGAAGCGACTTAACTTCCAATATCCCACTACCTACAGACAGCGGTTGCCACCGTATTCAAGGGGACGGTAGGACCAGTCACCACCCACACTGTCAACCGAAGCAAGCAACCAATAGAAATCCACCCTTCTGCTCGTGAAGCTCCACCCCGCGCAGGTTTTTGGTTGATCTAGCAAAAAAAAAACTTTTAGACTCGAAAGCAAACGTTTCAAATTTGAAATAAAAGAAAATAAATACACAAATTTTTATTTTCAAATCTTGATTTTTTGTTTTTAAAACTGTTTTTTGTTTGTCTTTTTTTTTCTTTGCTTGAATAAAAAAGAAACAAAGTAAACTCCGTAAGTCCTGACCAGGTCAAAGAAATATGATCATATAACCCCAGTACTGTCATCCTTACACTGGCTGCCTGTCAATTACGCATTACTTACCCCTAGTCAGAGGTACAAAATTGTACCTTCTAACTTTGTACCATTTAAGATGAAATTTTGTACCCCAAGGAACAATTTTGCAATTAAGGCAAAAAAAGTATACCTTATTAAAAGCATCCTCGGGATACTGTCTACCCATTTTGATTCTTTTGGTGTCTGTGTGCATGCATAAATAAATAGATATATAAATACCTTGGCTAACAAATACACAATTTATTTAGAAATGTTCTTTTTAAAAAGATTCAATTACATCTCACAACAGCAAGCTTGTCAAGAAAAACTAGCTCTACAATAAAAAACTCATCAGACCATTTAACAAATAAGTAAAGCAGCCTTTACACAAGCTACATCAAGTACTGCACATTTTGAAGTCTGCAGCAGTTTGTCATCAACATTGTAGGTATTTAATACCTGGTAATCAACCTCTTCACCTGGAAAGAGGACAGTCCATTCAATCTCACATTTCACACAGTATGAATAAAAAT
>JAZGTK010005064.1:0-23142 GCA_036877625.1 Ambastaia sidthimunki
AATTTCAATTGCAAACCACAAACCTGTCATCTATCATAACTGTGAAGTGAGATTCATGTCAAGCTGTGAAAGAGGAAATACAGGCTCAACCTGCCCACTTTAAATAAATATCAGCACTGAGGAGAAGCTAAAGTTCTCCAGAACTTCTGAAGAGCAGAAGATGATCTTCTCACTGCTTCTG
Organism: Ambastaia sidthimunki; assembly: GCA_036877625.1. Taxonomy (NCBI): domain Eukaryota; kingdom Metazoa; phylum Chordata; class Actinopteri; order Cypriniformes; family Botiidae; genus Ambastaia; species Ambastaia sidthimunki. The sequence goes on from JAZGTK010005064.1 coordinate 182, forward strand.
CTCGGTGCTGTGCTGCCACATCTCACYCTGACAGGTGAGCCTGAGACAATATTATTCACTTTGATTGTTTTATGAATATGCATGTTTGTGTTTTCTTCAGAATATATTTACTTTATATTTCTTATTTATATCTCTCTGTCTTTCAGGGTCTGTAACTGTGGGTATAATAAATGGCACGGAGGCAGTACCACACTCCAGACCGTACATGGTTTCTGTTCAGAGAGATAAAAATCACATCTGTGGTGGCTTTCTTGTGTCTTCTCAGTTTGTCATGACGGCTGCACACTGCTATAAACAGTACGTTTGTCTCTCACTGCCTGTTTAAGAGGCTGAAGTCCATCTGCTTGGAAAGGGTTTTTAACTGGTGTTATTGTATTTATGTTGGCACAATGGCTAGAGTCATGGACAGACTGGAGATAAAACATTTGTGTTATTCATTTCTGAAGAAGTTTCTTGAAGAATTGTGGTGCAGTGTTGAGTCATCAATCCAGTTATAGTAGTAAATAAAATCATTAATATATACTGTGCTATACTGTACAGTATATTTACTATAATACCATACGTGCATTATATATAATGTAATATTGCACTATACTGTATATTGTGAGGTCATCCATAGCATGAAAATGTTTGGTGATGTTTAATTGTGGTGCTTTGAGTTTAAACGTGTTTCACATGTGAGAATGGTAAACTGTTAGCATTTACCTCTTTTAAAACCAGCGTTTTCTTGCCCTCCTGACAGAGGACAGAGTCTGACAGTTCTGGTAGGAGCTCATGATCTCAACCACAGTTCTGAGCGCATAGCTGTGAAGTTTTACCACATCCATCCTGAGTATGACTCTGAAAAACTGATAAATGACATCATGATACTTCAGGTAAATGAGGTTTTCTGCTGCATCACTGCTTCTTAAACTGCAGGCCGAGACCTCTGAGAGTCATGAACTCATCTTTTTACACAGCTCAGTGAAACAACCAAAAAAAGAAAAAAGGTCAAACCAATCTCCATACCAGAGAAAGATAAGGACATCAAGGCCGGGACGAAATGCAGTGTTGCAGGCTGGGGAAAGAAGAGCACCAATGGATCTCCAAGCAATCGTCTCATGGAGGTTAAGGTCACCACCTTTGACAAAAACAAATGTAAGAAAAAGTGGGGGAATTACTCGACCTCAAGAATGGTGTGTGCCATCGGCCCCGGGGGATTTTGCCAGGTACAAACCCTTTAAACAGTGAAATAGTCGTCTTATCGATACCCCTCTGACAGTTTTAGCATTTAATTTTTATGATTTTCCTCAGGGAGACTCTGGAGGGCCGTTGGTGTGTGACGGCACTGCGGTTGGTATCGTTTCATTCAACGAGAAGAACAAATGTGACGAACCAACAAGACCAAATGTCTACACCAAAATTTCTAAATTTCTGCCCTGGATTAAAGCTATACTTGGAGGTGTGGAGCAAGAACTGGATGAATAAATTTCTGAACATTTTCTGCAGTTGTGTGTTGCTTTCTTGATGGTCTTTATCAGCACTTCCGGTCTTTACTATCAGACAGAGTTTCCAACCACATCAGATGTGACAAATGCAGCCTCAGATGTTTTGAGCAGAGCTGGTTTCCTGAGGGGTCTAAGATCACAACGTGTGGTCAAACCCCCCGTGAGAAACACTCTAGTTTCAGAAGATCTCTTACTCTGGTTTTTAAGAACATGACATTTACCACAAATGCAAGATCTGTTTTCTTACTGCCATTTCCTGAAATTTAAACTATCAGACACCAATTATGAGCATTAAATGAACATAAGGAAAATAAAATAAAATCATAATTATAATATTAAAGGAACAATCCATTTGTGGTTTGTTCTTACAGCAGTTGTTTAGAATTTAAACTTGTCATCCACATTAAGATATATTTTAAACAGAGATGGCGGTAGAGAGACATTTTTACATTTTTAATATTAAAAAGCAAACAGTGAACAAAACATCATTAGAATGGTTTGTTTTGGATTTTAATGGGTTGATAAACGTGAATACTGGTACATGATAAACTGCTGAGGCAGCAGGAAAGAATCTCCTGTCATCTTCAGGAAGTGTGGTGTGGTTCTGAGGAACCCCAGCCCTGACGAATCAGTCGATTATAAAGTGGGGACATGTTTCTCATGCTGCACACACATGATGAGAGCTTTGAGTGTGATTTTCTGTCTGGCTGTCGCTGTGGCCTCACTGCACGGAACAGGTAAGTCCAAACATCTCTATCTGTGATTAGTGTTAATAAACAGCAGATCACATGTTTAAATCACACATGTTATGAATCACATGATTCCTGAGTGACTTTGCTTTGAAATCTTTTCTCCACAGCTGGAGATGATATAGTCAATGGGAAGAAAGTGTCCAATAATGATTTTCAGTACATGGTATCAGTGCAGGCCAATAAAACTCATCACTGTGGTGGGTTTCTGATCACTTCTAAATTTGTCCTCACAGCTGCGCAGTGTGACACGAGGTATCGCATCTTAAAGAAATTACATCAAAATGTCGATTATATTGGGTTTGATTTTAAAAATGAAATGCATTCAAATTGATTTACAGCGAGAGCATGACTGTCGTCCTCGGAGAACATGACATTGATCCACGGAGAAATCTGGAAAGATACGAGGTGCTTCACAAGTTCAAACCCAAGTCCTTCACGAGCGTGATGAAGGGCGATGACATCATGCTGCTGAAGGTTTGTGCTTAATTTGCATAAAGACAATATGGCCAAACACTGAAAAGTTAAATGTGCACTTATATGTTGAAACACTGTAGAAACGTGTTACTGAAGTGTGTTTGCATGTAAAGCTGCGCAGGGAAGTGCGTTTGGGAGGAAATGTGAAAAGCGTGAAGATCTCAGATGCTCCTCACACTGTTGCTCGTGGACGCAGCTGTTTGGTCGCTGGATGGGGAAAAACAAACAGACGTGGAGGAGTGAATGAACTTCTGAACTTGAGAGTGTTAACTGTGGACGCCCATGAGTGCAGAAGCTCATGGAAGAAATATAAAGAGTTCATACACACACTTCCACCAAACATAATCTGTGCTGGAGGAAACAAGCAGAACGCAGGAGTGTGTAAGGTAATGCAGAGAGACGTGTGTGTGCGTGTGTGTGTGTGTGCAGTTGTAGTATTTCAGTGAGATGTTTCATTACTGTATCTCTGTCTCAGGGGGATCCAGGAGGTCCTCTGGTTTGTGATTCAGTGGCTGTGGGCATCGTCTCCCTCTTTCACCAGAAGTGTCACTATCCCGATGTTCCAAACATCTACACTGATATTTCAAAATATTCCCGCTGGATCAAAACAATAATCGGCAGAAGAGAAGCTGTCTGAGAAGAATCATCTGTGAGCCTGTGTTTGAGCAAATAAATTCTGATGTTGATGACTGCATCTCTGCTCTCGCTGTGAATTTTTGTGTGCTTGTATTGACACGTATCCAAAACCGAAACATACATCTGAAACAAACTTTATGACACTACAATATTTCTGTCTGTGCCAAAACATGCATGCAAATAAGATCACATCTCACACACACACACGGTCAAAGATCTAGATTAGAGTCCAAACTCAAAAACTTCTGATACTTTTAAACAATGAGTTTCTGTAAACCCACAATCTTTACTCTGCATCACTCTGCACACTGAGCAACAGTTTACAGAGAAACCCAAAGCTGTCTTGGTTTTGAATTCTGCTATTTAAAAGTCTTGAAATAGTTTGTCATCTACACTGACAGAAGAAATATAAAAATAAAAGGTGTTTGTAGCACACTGAACCAAACTGAGGGCGGATGTTGCTGGTTTCTGACAGTCAGAAAGGATGTCTCATCGTGGTCTCGTCTTGTGGTGAAGACATATATAAAACACAGTGGTGGTCTCACAGCATCTCAATATCAAGATGAGGGCAGTTGAAATCTACAGCCTGTTGCTCACAGTGGCTTTAACCAGCCTGACGCTGACCGGTTAGTAACATCATGTCTGACTGAGTCAGCATGAGAATGAAATGATATTTGACATGTTTCTGGTCACTCATATTATCATCTTCTGTTGATGCAGGAACTTTTGGAGCTGACATCATCAATGGAAGAAAAGCCAAGAAGACTTCGCTGCTGTTTATGGCATCCGTGCAGATTGATGAGAAACACAAATGTGGAGGATTCCTGATGGACTCCGGTTACGTGCTCACAGCGGCTCACTGCGATAAACAGTAAGATGATGACACGTCACTTCTGGGTTTGTTGTGCAATTAAACCACCATGTGGTCTGTTCACTGATGTACAAACATTCTTACTATGAATGAAGGGGCAACATGACTGTGATATTGGGGACACACAACATTGATTCAGAGGGAAAAAATCTGAGAAGATACATCGTGCTAAAGAAACACAAGCATCCATCATTCACAAATTCAAAAGATGGAAATGACATCATGCTTCTGAAGGTACAGAAATCCCCAAATAAATCAATAAAGAGACAAATTCACAAAACAATTGTAGAACCACTGAATGTTTTAAAGAAACATCATCAATGCTTTCTCTAAACAAATCCTAAAAACACTCTTTTCTTTTGTGAAGGTCAAGCTCCCCAAGAAACTGAGCAAGTCAATAAAACCCGTTAAAATTCCGAGCAAGGACAAAGCAATAAAGCCGAAATCCAAGTGTCTTGTGGCAGGATGGGGCCGAACTAAAGATGTTAAGGGCATGGTGAATGATCTTCTAGTGACAGATGTTTCAGTTATTGATGACACCACCTGCAAGAAGATGTGGAGCAAAGTTAATATTCAACTGCCTGACAACATCCTCTGCGCTGGAGGCTACAACACCATAAGCGGAGCATGTCAGGTAGGTCAACCACGCTAGCAACACCAAGGTCCTGGGTTCGATTCCAGGAAAAGCACATACTGAATATATGTAATGAATAGCTTGAATTCTGTTCAAAACTGCTGAATGCTTTAAACATCAGTGAGATTTCAATTGAGTTTTTTATTGCAGGGAGATTCAGGTGGGCCTCTGGTGTGTGGTGGGCAAGCTGTGGGCATCGTCTCATTCAACATGAAAAACGATTGTAACTATCCAAATGTTCCCAACATTTACACCCGGATTTCCAGATATTTGCCCTGGATCAAGCAGGTGATCCGAGGAGATGCCTGATGTTTTTACTAGCATATTGTTCGCTTGTTTTTTCTGTATTCAAATCAATCTGGCTTTTCTAGAGCTTTGTCAACGTTTCTCAATAAAGTTGAAAAGATGCAATAAAATATCAGCCATGAACTGTTTGCATCTCTGTCTTTATTTTTTAAAGTACCACTTCAGAGGAAGTGAAACCAATCGCGTGGCTGTTTGACACAAAACCACTGCAGAGGACACCACATCCGACATTATAGAACTGCCTCAAAAACAGCTGCAGACTCCAGTCATGAGTCCATCTTTATTATGGTTTATTTAAAGAGAAACAAGACACAGAATTGGTTTGTCAAGTTGTAAAATTTCTACAGCAAAGTACTGCATTCACTGATATATAGATACATATAGATACATATGTGACCTTTGCTGGCAAAATTTGTCAAAAATGAGTTGTTGTCAATTTTATTCTCATTGATGTATGATTTGTTGAAATGGGACAGAATATGAGTTTGTGAAATGTGACCCATCTGAAAAGAAGAGAGCAGGAAAAATTGGCAATTTGTTATGGATTATTAAAACAAAGGAAAGATTTAGATTTAGGAAAGTTCAGCTCCCATAAATGTTCATAAAGATGATTTTACATCTGTATCTGTTATTTGGAGTATTGGGATCATTAGATGGAGCTTAATGAACTCATTTTTGTGAAAACTTCTAATTAACTCACATTCATTCTGTCATGTGCACAGGTCACAAATACAGTGTTTATATATACACACACACACACACACACACACACACACACACACACACACTGTGTTAAAATGAGAAATGAAGGACCACAGCACTGCTTCAAAGGCAGTAAAGGCTCAATCTATCAGCCATCATACACAAACCTCAAAGTTAAACACAAGTTCTCATCAGTTGTTTAAAATAGGCTCGTACTAAACAGGTCATAATGCACAAAAGCCACAACTCTGAAATGTCTTCTCTGAATGCAAGATCTTCTGGTAAAGCAACGTGTGTGGACACAGAAACCAATTTCACAATGAGTCAAGATGTTCAGACATTCAGATGTAGCATGACTAGCAGGCAAACAGACGTAGCATTACTCAGCGGTTACTAAAACCCAGTAGTGTTACTGAGTAACGCTTTAAAGCAGCTATAAACTTTTTCCCAAGGTTAACATTTCTCTAAAGATCATGTGTAAATGTTTACATAAGGCAAAATGTGAACCGGATATGCAAAACAAAAATAAATCTGTTTTTTTGCATTTATAACATCACCATGTCTTGAATTCTACAAACTTTAATTTCTGTTCCTCCTTTAAACCTAATTTAGTCAGTGATTCATATAAGGGGAAAAGTTAAGCTGGAAGTTTCTAAAAGTATTCACAGACACTTTAGATGTGTCTCAAGTCTGTTATGAAGGAGGCTTATTCTGAGAGAACTTCAGGCCTCGCTTGTCTCTCATTGTGGAAGGAGCCACAGACAGCATGAACATACTGACAGAACCAGCTTTATATGATTCAAATGATTTAAAACAATATTCACCATATTAACAGGACCTGCAGGGAGAACTTATGTAGCACGTAGCTGGAAGCTAAAATATTTTCCAGAAGAATAATTGAGTCACAAAGGTACATATTCTGGTTATCTTTGTGTAGTTCAAAGTACACATTCAGTTTTTCCTGTCTGGTTTCACACTTTTGTAAATGCATGTTGGGTGACGTTCAGTTGATGAGGACAGTAAGAAAACTGAAGTCTGAAACGCTTTTGTCTCAACACATAATGCAGCTCTCAAAATGACTGAATGAATGATGATGTAACAAGAAATGTCACCTTCATAACGCCAAACAGCTTTACAGCTGCAGAACAGACATGCGCTCTATGAGAACATATGTACATAAAATGAATATTAGTCCAACAATCACCATTATTTTAGCAGATATTTATCAATATCAGATTGACTTCAATCAGTTTTATTATTATTGGACTGTAAATGCTAAAGATGTGCATATTTTTAATGCAGATACTTTATTGATGTATAATTTAAAGATATTAAACAGGAGCAGTATTGTGGACTGTCAGACTGTCAGGGGGCAGTGGTGGTCTGATAAACACGTCACTCGCTTTCAGCTGTTATTGGCATCGAGATGTAAAGCATTAGTTTAACACTAGAGGGCATTAGTTTCACACTGTACATTAGTCTGTGCATCTTCTAATGAATATAAACTAAACTGCTGGCTGGACAAAACTCAAAAGTAGTTTTTATAATAGTTTAATAGTATTATAATTGATAATAAATGTACTGACCACATTGCCCCGCCCACCAAATCCCACAAACCAATCAGAAGCTTTAAGCCACTTCCGTCAAAGTGACGTGTGTCACATGAGCGTTTGAGTTCAGAAAACAAACGAGAGTTTAGGTAAGTGAAAATATTGTTAATAAACTTCACGAGCAGTGTTGAATCCCCGACATATAATTAAACAGATGCTAGTTAGCTATCTTAGCTTATAATAATAATAATAAATAGCTGCACGCGGATGCAGTATGAACTGTTTTAAAACTACATTATCCACCAAAAAGGCCCAAACTGTTATACATGTGTACGGTTTAAAATGCATTGTTTCATACACGTGTTTTAATAACGAAAGAGTTATTAAATAAGCTACCCAGCGATTATAGTGGCTGTGTCTCAAAAACTAGTGAGCATTCTAAGTGGACAGCATAATCATTTGAAGGGTTGATCATCTGTGAGCTGGTCTGAACACTGATGTGTTTTAAACACACTGGCATTAGTCGTTGAATTAGTATGGTTTGATAAATACAGCTGCTGAAGAGATTTAAAAAAGTGCAGTATTTTATACTGATGACCTAAATTCTTGCAGTGTTGTGCATTGCCAAAAACACATGATGTATGTGCTAAATGTTTTTTCTTTTTGATTTATGAAGTGCATGAATATGTAAAGCCTTTGGTGGAAAAATAAATACATCTGGCAGACAAATAGCAGCTCTGCTCTTCTTTCATATAAATGTTGTATGTAACTATGTATAATTAATAACTGTTATGTGGACCACAGCAGTAAGTGTTTCTGAAAGACAAGCGCGTCTACATGACGTAAAATGACATACATGTTGTCGTTAACATACATGTGTTTGTATTTTCAGACATAAGTAACATTGTGGATGTCTGATGTAACCTCAAACACGACCTGCAGTTTTAACTTGACACCGGAGTCACGTGACTGAAATCTGCTGTCGTGTTCTGTTCCGGTTCTGCTGCTGATGACGTTTCTGTGACGCGCGCGTGACGTCACGCCAGTAGCTGTCCTCGCGCGCGGTGCTGAACAAGATGGCGGCGCGTCGCGTTTCTAGCGGCTGATAAAATCAGCGCTAATATTGAGAAAACACCCGATTAATGGCCAGATACGCCCGAAGAAACCCCTCAGACTGAGTGTGCTGCAGCCGCCGAGAGAAACGCTGTGACTGATATTCACTGGAGGATAAAGAGGGGCGTCCTCAGCTCAGACCCCCGCAGCAATCCGACACTCATTCAGCCGCAGAGATTGTGATTGTGGGGAGAAATGTCACTGCTGTGTGTTGGAGGTAAGTGTGTGATTTCTCCATAATGTTCGTGCATTTTCAGTCTTGAGTTCAATGCGTCGCGTTGCATTAGGAACATGTTTACAGATAACAGTGTTAAAGTTGCATGTGATAATAATGCGTGTAATGAATGAATAGCACATTATTTAATCTTGTGTTCGTGAGAACAGAGTTTATAAAGAGATGCTGTACATTAAATGATGATTTAATGACAGATTTCTCAAACGGAGGCTTATTTTCATCTCTGCTGTGATGTTTAAACATCACGCTTACAGTCCAATAATAAACCAGCACATATATTACATGAACCCCTCTCAGAAACGTGTTTATAATGTTATTGAGGTGTCTGCTGTAAATACAGGAATATACATAAAGATCAGATTCCTACAAACAGACAAACATCAGTCATGATTTTCCATTAAAATATTAGATAGTCTTGATGTTTTAAATGTTATGTTGGCATTCCATATGTTCCTGATTTGTCCCCTCCTTATTTATTAAGATTGTATAATTGTACATTTCCAAATGCATTTTTGAGTCCAGATATTACATGTGGTCTTTATTTGTAGATGTAGTACAATAATTATAGAACATTAAAGAATCATATAAAATATTTTTGAGGAAATGTAGCTTTCAAAGGCCTGTAAATGCTGTAAAGCAGTTTTGTGGTTCTGATCCGGTCTGTCCCGGCTGTGAAACAGGCAGTGTGAGTGACAGTGTGTGTGTGGGTGTCTCAGCCTGACACATGTACAGTGAGGCTGACTCATTTACACCGCATGTGTTGATGAAAAGCGTTCAGCTCGTTTCATATAGATCTTTTCTCAAGACTGATTCCAGAATGAAGAGAATGAGTTTGCAGAGCCTGATTGATCTTCAGTGGATTATTTAAACATTCATGGTAAATCCTGTCTCTCTTTGAAGAGCGTTTTAATATCCTCACTGTGTTTCAAGCTTATACCCCCCTCACACCTCTCAAAAAAAGCCCCTTCCCTCAGTTTTAGCCTGGAGTGGTTATTTTTAGTGTCAGGATACAGCGCTCTGTGTTCGCATGGCAGCACAGAGAGATTAATGGAGCGAGAGGAGACAGAGACGGCACACGTGTGTGTGAGCCACATGGCAGGAAGTGATGCGTGGGAGCTGGAGAGAGGAAACCCGGCAGAAACAGGGTGTGAGTGGAGACCTCAAGCGTGGGTGCAACACGTGACCATCGAGACCCTGTCAGAAGATTGACGAGGTTCAGAGAAGATAAGCATGAAAATGAGTCAAACAGTGAGAGCTTTCAGGCTGATGTTGAGTGTTTTAAATGCCCTGAAGCTTGTTGAATTAGAAAGATTTATAAAGAAATCAGAAACATGCAGATCTCTCTGATGCTGTGGAGTCTGTAGAGGAGGACTGCAGGGGTCCAGCTCTGGTGACTGTAGGATGTTATTTGAATGTGAATAATGAATGTTGATGTCACAGTGTCTTTTGAAAAGAAGCTCAGCTGGAGAATCTTGAAGAAAGTAAAACTGACAGTGACTCCAGCTGAAGCAGAGAAAGACCGTCTGCAGTTTCATACTGTCCATAATCCATCTGAGACACATTCCTGGAGATTATTTTTACCTTCATCAGATTATGACGATGATGTTATTTGACAAGTTTATCATCATGATACCCAGCAACACATTGTATCTATCATTGTAAAAACCATTTCAGTTCTCGTGACGTTTGTTCTTCTTGGTACTTGAGCAAACTAAAGTTACGTGAGCAGCTTCCCTGCTGAAAAACTCTACGAGAACGTAATGAAATATATCAGCTTGTTTTACGCATTCTTAACTGTCTAAACAAAGACAGGAAATAAACGATGATAAACTCTAATGTAGAACCCTGAGGTATCCCTCAAAAATGCAAATGAGCTAACACTGAATCTCCAATGAGCTGTCTGATATGTAAAGTGATGATTTTTAATGGCTATATTTATCACTTATTTACATAAATGTCTCTCTTTATCACAGTGAAGAAAGCCAAGCTCGATGGACCGCAAGGTAAATCTGAAGTTAGCTGGATGTGTCTCTGCACTCATGTATGAGATTTTTAAGTCTGTGCTGCTGTATTATGAGTAAACGTGTTTGTTTCTCATGCAGAGAAATTCAACACGTACGTGACACTGAAGGTTCAGAATGTGAAAAGCACAACTATAGCTGTGCGTGGCAGTCAGCCGTGCTGGGAACAAGACTTCATGTTGTGAGTTCATAATCATACTTCATGCAAGTATGCAGAAACGCATTGTATGCATGCAGTCCTGTTGCGCACACTTAACGTGCATTTCTGCATTCTTGCAGCAGTAACACACCTTAGAGGCACCTTGAACTTTCTGTGACATTAACCAGATAACTAGGTAGTCAGCTATAAACATGCCAGGCAAATATTTTCACATTCAGGCCGAGCAGATCTGACTTTCCACACTTGTGCATGTACATGGTGCTTTTAAAAGTGCAGTAAGATGTTCATTTATTATGTTCTTCCAGTGAAATTAACAGGTTGGATCTGGGGCTGACAGTGGAGGTGTGGAATAAAGGGCTGATCTGGGACACCATGGTTGGCACACTGTGGATCCCCCTGCGCAACATTCGCCAGTCAAACGAGGTACAGTCCAAACGTACCTCGTTTGACTGTACGTACCTGCAAACGTTACAGAAACATTACTTCTGAAACTTAATGTCTGAAATAAATGTTGCATGTTACCATTCTTTAAAATGACTGTAATTTGCATGAACAGAGCTGTTTCAAAAGTTTTGCTCAAAGAGACAACAGTAGTCAACAAGTCAATGAACACCTCTTGCAGGGTTTAAAATGGTTACCAGCAACTAAAAACTAGACTAAGTACTTTCTCTAAGCAGGTTAAGCTATGAACTTCAGCTGTTCAGTGTTTTATGTCTGTCAGACTGAATGCTGGCAGGTATAATATTATGTCTCTTATCACAGGAAGGGCCGGGCCAATGGCTGACCTTAGACTCACAGGTCGTCATGTCAGAAAACGAGATCTGTGGCACTAAAGATCCCACCTTCCATCGAGTGCTTCTGGACACCCGATTCGAGCTCCCATTAGGTGTTGTTTCATTCTCCAGTGTTGTGTCTGACTACATTTGTCTGATGTTCATTGGTCTGATGTTCTAGCTAACCTGTGGTTGTCACACCTTCCAGATATACCAGAGGAGGAAGCGCGATACTGGGCCAAGAAACTGGAGCAGCTCAACACCATGAGAGACCAAGATGTGAGTCTCTTCATTTATCAGAAGTTTTGTTGTGTTTACACTTCTCCTCCAAGAGCAGAACACTTGAATTTATTGACTCTGTGGGATAGTTATTTAAAGCCAGTAGTTAGTTTTTTCTTGTCTTCGCTGTCTTCTAAACTCCTGAGTCATTAAAACAGAGACTCTGCTGAGACTCTCTTGATACACTCGTTCTTTCTGTGTTTGCTCATTTTGCAGTATGTGTACCAAGAGGAGCACGAAAGGCCGCTTTCAATGCCGTCAACACAATGCTGTGAGCTCTCCAACATTTCACACTCTCATACAGTACATCTACCAAACCATAAACTGCAAGGTCTTTTGGTTGTTAGATGTGTACAGAATATCCTTTGAGACACATCACCCAATCAGAAGCCACGATTTGGGTTAGATGGTTGGCTCACATATGGGCACAGAGGCTTTCTGGACGATATTCAGTATTGAGCTGTCAGAGCTGGTTGCTGTAGCTTTCCTACTCAGTCAGACGTTTCTTATTGCTTCTCATTACCATACAGAGCTGTTTACAGGGCAAGGTCAGTTTCCTGCTCTGTTGACACCTGAATTTACACCCATATCACACCCTGTACAGTTTAACAGCCCTGACTTATATTAAGCTGCCCGTTTATGGTCACACACAGGTATTTTTTCATCGTAACTCATTCTTGTCTTGGGTCATTTTCCTTGTAGGTAACTGGAGTTTATGGGGAGACCAGCAGAGTAAGTAAATTTTGTTCTATGGGTTGCTTTTATAGACCTGTTTTTGGATCAAACATCTCTTTTGGTCCTGAAACAACATTCTTGACCAGATGAAGATGAAGTTAGTTTAGTAGAAATGTTGACCAGGATCAATGAAAGCTGTTGATGAAGATGTTTGGTGTTGACACTGAGTTGCTCATGTGATCTTCAGATGAAGAAGCAGACAGCGCTGCCGATGATCCAGACAGCGATTACCGGAGTGAAACCAGCAACAGTGTCCCGCCCCCATTCTACACCACCTCACAGCCCAACGCATCCATGCACCAGTACCCCATCAGACACACGCATCACTCCTCCCGCTACAGCCACGACTACGAGTACAGTCACCAGAGAGCCGTTAGGTAAATGGCCACGAACGCTTCCAAATCAGTATCATTCACTGTGTTTGTGTGACTTATCTCTGGTCTTATCTCTACTCATTGGTCTCTGTATACAAGTCCTGCTCGTACACACTCCATGAGTTTGGTGCCACACTGGCTGTCTGTGATTGAAATACAACATTTCCATACAGTTCCTCATTTTGGCACGTTTGGCCTCAAAGCGACTGAGTCATGTTCATTGTGACCTCATGAATAAACATTACTCATGCTCCTCCCCTTCCCTCCCCCCAGACGCTATGATAGTTTAGAGTCCGCCACCAATGGCCACAGTGATCTCGATTCGGTGTCTGGTTCGAGCAGGCGGCAGTATTCCTTAGACAGCAGACAGTCTCTCTCTGATAGGTGGGTCTCCACTCTTCTCCTCTGTCTCCTGTGCTGGTCTTAGCTGGTTTAAGCTGGACTAGATGGACTGTCAGCTGGCCAAGCTGGTGCTTAGTTGGTTTATTTTGGCTGCCAACTGGTCTCAAAGCCTGAAGTCTCTTTAAAATCAGACAACAGCCAAAACCAAAGCAGCAAAAAACTAAGCTTCAAATAGTTTTTTTCCTATATCAGCAGTTGTGTGTCTCTGTAATTATCTGTAACTGAAGACTCTTTAACTCCACAGCCCCACCGGCAGCAGTCGATACGCCTCGTCGGGCGAGCTGAGCCGTGGCAGCTCACAGCTCAGTGAGGAGTTCGGCCCTGAGGACGGTGAGAGCTTCCGTGGTTCTGGAGAGTTCTATGATGAGAACGATTCCTATCACTCCTGCCATTCCTCTGTCAGCTACAGTAAGGACTCGCCCGACTGGGACCCAGACGAACCACAGGTCTACAGTGATGATGGAGAATACGACAAAGACGGAGGTGAGGAAGGTGCCCTCTATGATGAAGATGTTGAGATCTATGAACAGGAGGATGGGGAGTATCCTTATGAAGAGGAGAAGGACGGGATGGTGTTTGAAGAGGATAGAGAACTTTACCCGATGGATAGAACGCTCAGTGAAGAGCAGGAACCACCCTACACCCCCACCCCGACCAGCACGGCTCCAACGCTGGCTCCTGAGACCTCCATCAGCCGCCCACCCTTGGAGAAACAGGCTTCCATGCACCAGCAGCAGCCCACACAATACCAACCACCATTCCAGACTCTGGAGCCCAACAGAGAGTCTCCAGCCACACAACAACCACATGATGTCTTTGACAATGTGCCCCGTACCTCGACCCCACCACAGATCTCAGAGCTGGAACCTTCTGCTCCAGCAGAGAAGGTCCCAATGCCTGCAGGAAAGCCTGCAAACCATGAAGAGGAATCGTTGCCCACCCCTGCCACAGAGGTGAAGCCTGAAGCAGAACAAGAGAAGAAAGAGGTTCAGCTTGAGAGGTAAGCTGAAGTCCTCGAGCACTTCATGTCTCGTGCCGTTCATAAAATACTGCTGATTATTTAAAATTAAATCTGATTTTTTCCAGCACCTCTAAGCTGGAGCCACCAGTGGATCCTGCCGTAAGGGCCAAAGCCAACTGGCTGAGACTCTTTAACCGAGTTCGTCTTCAGCTGCAGGAGGTACATAAAGTCTGAAAGTGATACTTGGTTTGATTGATTAACTTCAGTCAGGCTCTTAGTAAAGCAATCTTCATACCAGTCTGCATTACACCACCTCGTTTGTTTTGTTCGTCAACGTTGGGTCATTTTTAGTTAGTTTATTTTGTCTGTTATTTTAGTTTTTCCATTCACGTCGTTCTTTTTTCGGTTGCTTTAAGTTTTTATGTCATTTACTGTTACAAATGTTCACAAAACAAGTTTTTATTTTGAGATTTTGAGCCCTGTCCCTTTTTGTGTTCCACCCCATCCGTTTGAGTTTTCTGTGTGTTTTTTCTTTCAGTTTTTTGTCATTGCCATAGCGATTATCATACTCTTCTCTGATTTGCTGAAGCTGGACAAGCAGTCAGAAAGGTGGGTGTGGCTTTGTGTGCTTCTGTACACGTATTTTCCTGAGAAATGACTGTGGCACACTTTTCCTGAGAGACACATGGATTTATAACAAAATAAAAGAGAACTTTCATACGGAGAGAGATTAACGGGGTACATGTGACTGTTATTAACCCGTCACTCACTGTTGTCTTCAGGCTCGAGGTGAAACTCCTGGACTCGCTTCATTGTTTTTGCAAGCAGGGTAAGAAACATCGCAGATAAACATCACGTTCAGAGCAGCCTCGAGTTTCTCATGCATTTATATAAACACAGTAAACATGTCACCTCACACACAGTGTAAATTATACTGCATTGTTAAAACACTGGTCAGGGTAGGTCGTTTGTTTTTGATATGAATTCCTCTGTGATCCTCAGGCCTGGAGGTGCTCTCTACAGCATCGACAGCATGCCTGACCTTCGCAAAAGAAAAGCCATCCCACTCGTCCGAGATCTGGTGAGTCAATCACCATCAGCTCTTCAGAAACACATCAGTTTGAGTCACAGCCGCAGGGTTACAGTGAAACTCAGCTGTGAGTCCTCAACTGAGTCCTCGGTGCTACATTTTAAAACAGAGCCATGAAAAGAACAAAAGTTTGCATGTTGCAAACTGTTCTTCCAGTGTATCTGAAATAAGTTATTTTACAAGTTATTTAACAACTTCGGTACATGTAAACTGCTTTTTCTGCCAAACTCCTCCGCAGACTGGCAGGACAGAATGTTGTGCATTGATTAGACAGTGTTATGAGAGCCAGAACATTTCTTCAGTCTCTGACAGCTGTCGTGTCTGTGTGGCTGCAGATCTTCAGCCAGAATTCACTGGAGATCTGACAGAACAAACACCAGATTCTCTGTGAAGAAATGACCTACAGCACTAAACAGCTCTGCAGTGTGTCTGATAGAAATCAGATTATCATAGACACACTTATACAGTCAAAGTGCTGAGCTGAGCAGTATTAAAAAGTGTGACTAAAGTCTAAAAGATATTTCCTGGTGTTTGGTTATTTTTATAATAATTAACTGGGAAGAAATAAAGTCAAATATTCTGGTGAAGCTTGTGAACCATGGAAGGTTTGTTGTTTAAATTAGTTTAGAAGATACTCTGGAGATGAACAATACTGGTCAACAGGGCAAGTGTGCCAGTATTTAAATGTTAAATGATCGTTGCCAAACTGTTCTGTAACTTTTTACTGTTTATCTCTTTCTTGTTTCAATGCCTCATCTCCTGCAGGCGATGGTAAGTACCAGAGACTCAGAGAACTTGATATAATACATTTATCACAGCTAATATATTTGCTGTGTTTGTTTTTGCTTTCAGTCTCTTGTGCAAAACTCTAGAAAAGCCGGCATCACTTCTGCTATGGCCTCCAGCACTCTTAACAATGAAGAACTGGTATGTTACAGAGCCAGAAACATTAGCATGTCGTAGCTCAGAGCCTCTCTCCATTTACCTGTTGATTTCTTGTGATTTGCAGAAGAGTCACGTTTATAAGAAGACCCTGCAGGCTTTGATTTACCCCATCTCCTGTACAACCCCACACAACTTTGAGGTCTGGACGGCCACCACACCCACCTACTGTTACGAGTGTGAGGGGCTGCTGTGGGGCATCGCTCGACAGGGCATGCGTTGCACCGAGTGTGGGGTCAAATGTCACGAGAAGTGTCAGGATCTGCTCAACGCAGACTGTCTGCAGAGTAAGACGCTCTTAATGTGTTCTGTTGTCTTCACTCAGGACAGAGTGTGTGAAAGTTCTCTTCCTGTCCTCCATCTTCACAGGGGCTGCAGAGAAAAGCTCCAAACACGGAGCTGAGGATCGCACTCAAAACATCATCATGGTGCTGAAAGATCGCATGAAGATCCGCGAGCGGAACAAGCCAGAGATCTTCGAGCTGATCCTGGATGTATTTGGAGTCATCAAGGCAACACACGTGGCCCAGATGAAGCAGGTGAAACAGAGCGTTCTGGACGGAACATCGAAGTGGTCAGCAAAGATCAACATCACCGGTAATAAAAACACTTCAGCTGGACACACATTCATAAGCTTGTCTTATCTTAGTTTTAATTTCAGAATAAACTATTAATATCTCCTTGAAAATTTCTCCTGTAAGTTTTATGCGCTCAGGGCCTGCAGGCCAAGGACAAAACGGGCACTAGTGACCCCTATGTAACCGTGCAAGTGGGCAAGACTAAAAAACGAACCAAGACCATCTATAGCAACCTCAACCCTGTGTGGGACGAGAGCTTTAATTTGTAAGTGGATAACTGTCAGCCAAAGCTTTAATCATATGCTGAATTATATATTTATAGAAGAGGTTTGTAGTGAGTGTTTTCACTCCATCCAGTGAGTGTCACAATTCATCGGACCGGATCAAGGTGCGTGTTTGGGACGAGGATGATGATATTAAGTCGAGAGTAAAGCAGAAGTTCAAACGAGAGTCTGATGATTTCTTGGGTCAGACCATCATTGAGGTCAGAACTCTGAGTGGAGAAATGGACGTCTGGTACAATCTCGGTAAGTCCACTGATCTCTGTTCTACCGACGTTTGTATAAACCAACATTCACTAGTTTTGTTTATAGATATCAAAGCTGATGATGAAGATATGTTCTTTCAGACAAGCGGACGGACAAGTCAGCTGTATCAGGAGCCATTCGCATGCACATCAGTGTGGAGATCAAAGGAGAAGAAACTGTGGCACCTTATCACGTCCAGTACACCTGCTTACACGAGGTCATTTCTCCTGTCTAATAAAAGCACACACTCTCTGCAGCTGTACACTAATTCAATAACACACGTAGGCTCTCATCTACAGTCCAGTAAATGAATGAATATTGATGGACACCCCACAGAACCTTTTCCACTATTTAACGGACGTCCAGAACAACGGGGTGGTGAAGATACCAGACGCCAAGGGCGACGATGCCTGGAAGGTTTATTTTGAGGAGACGCCTCAAGAAATCGTGGACGAGTTTGCGATGCGTTACGGGGTGGAATCCATTTATCAAGCTATGACGTATGTTGTGACGTCCCACATTTTTTTGGCGTATTTTCAGTGATGTTGCATAACTAATAGCCTCATCTTTTGACATCTGTTCTGGGTTGTAGACACTTTGCATGCTTGTCTTCGAAGTACATGTGTCCTGGAGTGCCTGCTGTCATGAGCACTCTGCTGGCCAACATCAACGCATACTACGCCCACACCACCCAAGCCACTAACAATGTGTCTGCCTCCGACCGCTTCGCTGCCTCCAACTTTGGGGTGAGTGTTTCATATGACCTCAGAAGACATGAAAAGCCATGCTGACACATACACAGAGTAGAAGAAGCATTATATCAGTGTCTGTGATGTTTAACAGAAGAATTAATGAGCTGATGATGTCTCTTATGTTCTTCACAGAAAGAGCGATTTGTGAAGCTACTCGACCAGCTGCACAACTCACTCAGGATTGATCTGTCCATGTACAGGGTATTGTGTTTTCTTAAAGCTCCTGTATACCCACAGTGAAGTTCTAGTTTGTTCTTTGACAACTGAACAATTGTGTTTGCACACATGACGACACTTTTTGCTTCTCAGAATAATTTCCCGGCCAGCAGTCCAGAGAGGTTACAGGACCTGAAGTCCACCGTGGATCTTCTGACCAGCATCACGTTCTTCAGAATGAAGGTGATTTTTATCAAAAGCCTTTGCTCGGGCTCTGATTCTCTGCTGTTATGTCAATCAGAACCTTAAATGTGCTTTAAAGGGTTACAATTTTAATTCACAGTAGAAATCTTCATATAAATGGACCATGAATTATGCTTCTGTAGGTTCAAGAGCTGCAGAGTCCCCCTCGTGCCAGTCAGGTGGTGAAGGATTGTGTGAAAGCTTGTCTCAACTCCACCTATGAGTACATTTTCAACAACTGTCACGAGCTGTACAGTCGAGAGTATCAGACCGACCCTGTAAGTCAACCTCATGACACAACAACCTTACAGACTCAACGTTCTGTGAGAAAACTCATCTGTCAACAGTGTCGTTCATCTCAAAGCTTTCACTTTTTAAAGCCATCACAGGCTCTCCATAAAACCAAATTCTTTCTGTGCAGAACAAAAAAGGAGAGGTTCCACCTGAGGAACAAGGTCCAAGCATCAAGAATCTGGACTTTTGGTCCAAGCTCATCACCCTCATTGTATCAATTATTGAAGAGGACAAGAACTCATACACCCCTTGCCTTAACCAGTAAGTCCAGCAAGTCTTTTCACCTTATGTCCCAGTGTACCATCATTACCCCCTTTGGGATCCTGATCTCTGTTGTTGTGGTCCATACAGGTTTCCCCAGGAGCTCAATGTTGGAAAGATAAGTGCAGAAGTTATGTGGAACCTGTTTGCTCAAGACATGAGGTACGCAATGGAAGGTAAATCTGAGCTCAGAGTCTTCTCCTTACATCACTGGTCTTTGTACTGGTAGATCAATTGTTTTGAAGCGTTATATAACACCACTGGACAACCTTCATAGAGATCCTTCCATGAGAGAAGATTTGGTAGCTCTGAACATCTCAGTGTGTCATGATTCTAAACCACATGATGTCTCATTATAAAGTTTCATCTGAAGGTCTTCAACAATCACAACTTTACCAACAGATGATGTAATAGATTTCACGCTTTGTGGAAAATCAGCATGTGTCAGAGTTCTGCTGGTTCAGCAGGGTGCTCAGCTCTGCTCAGATACATCTGTCTCATCCCGTTCCTTTTGCTGATTCATGAAGAGCTGTTGTCTTCATCTTCCAGAGCATGAAAAGAACCGTCTGTGCAAGAGTGCCGATTATATGAACCTGCACTTCAAAGTGAAATGGCTCTACAACGAGTACTGCAAAGATCTGCCGTTCTTCAAGAGCCGAGTGCCTGAATATCCCGCGTGAGTGATGCGCTAAAACCACCTGAATTGTGATGTCATTGTGAGCAGGGGATGATGGGTAATGGAGGGTTGGGTTTTTCTGCAGGTGGTTTGAACCGTTTGTCATTCAGTGGCTGGATGAGAATGAGGAAGTGTCTCGTGACTTCCTGCACGGTGCCCTGGAGAGGGACAAAAAAGACGGGGTGAGATTTATTTCACGTGCCTTCTAATTTTGTCAGTCCTTTTGTCGGATGCTAAGAATTCTAAGAATATAATTCTAAATTTAAAGTTGTCTGTCCCTCGTGTTCCAGAAGTTTCTCTGACTGCACCTCTAACTCTCTTTTCTACAGTATCAGCAAACATCGGAGCATGCGCTGTTCTCCTGTTCGGTGGTGGATGTCTTCTCGCAGCTCAACCAGAGTTTTGAGATCATTAAGAAGTTGGAGTGTCCTGATCCTCAGATCGTTGGACATTACATGAAGAGATTCGCTAAGGTCCTGTTCACACCCTTCTGAAATAAAAAAATAGTTTTCATTAGTAATGTTTTTTTAGTCCAGTCCAGAAGTCCAGTAAATGTTTCTGGATGTTTGGATGCTAGTTTGTAAGGAGTGGATCTTATGGAAGAACTTAGTAACTTTACCATTAGCTTAGCATCATGTAACACTTTAGTTAGTCTTAATGGCTTTGCATTGTCCTACAACTGGTTTTAACATGCTATCTTTACTCCACAGACCATCAGCAACGTTCTGCTGTCATATGCAGACATTATCTCCAGAGACTTCCCCAACCACTGCACCAAAGAGAAAGTGGTAATAATCTGTTAAACCCTGAGGAGAATCAGCTTTACATTAAAACCTGAAGCTCTAAACTCACGCTGTGTCGTTTTCTTTGATTCCAGAATGCAAAGGACGGGGCTGTGAAGGTATCTGACATTTAAAAGCAATGAGAAGAATCTGAACTCTTTCAGAACTGTGTTGGGCTTCAGGAATGTTTTGAATAATATGCAGATTAAGTTGTTGTTCATTTTCATAGTTGTTGTTTTTCTGCTCCACACAGCCGTGCATCTTAATCAACAATATCCAGCAGCTCAGAGTTCAGCTTGAGAAGATGTTTGAGGCCATGGGTGGTAAAGATGTAAGTGAACCACAGATTTGCTGACATGATTTATTCCACTTGAATAAATGGAGGTTATAAAAGTTGTTCCTAAAATGCAGTCAAGTTCTTGCAACTATCTAAGTGCTTCGTGTGTCTTGCAGCTGAATGTGGAAGCTAGCGATATCTTGAAAGAGCTGCAGGTGAAACTGAACAATGTTCTGGATGATCTCGCGAGGATCTTTGCTACCAGGTAATCAGGTATCACGGCACAGTGCAAAACAAAAGGCGCTTTATTATTAGTTTCTGGAGAAACATCTACGCTCTGCCTGGTTCCTCCCTAGTTTCCAGCCGAACATTGAAGAAAACGTGAAGCAGATGGGTGATATACTCAGTCAGGTGAAGGGGACGGGAAACGTGCCGGCCAGCGCGTGCAGCAGCGTCGCGCAAGACGCAGACAACGTCCTGCAGCCCATCATGGACTTTCTCGACAGCAAGTGAGATTTTCAAATAAATGTTTTTCTACACATTTCAAACCTCTACTCCATCTTCTCTTCTAACCTCACACTTTTTTCCTCATCAGCCTCACACTGTTTGCCAAGATCTGTGAGAAGACCGTCTTGAAGCGAGTGTTGAAGGAACTTTGGAAGCTGGTCATGAACACAATGGAGAAGACCATCGTACTGCCGCCCCTCACTGACCAAACGGTAATAAAGATTTACAGCTGTAAAATTACTGTACCATATCAAGGGGTTTCAAACCTCATGAAGAGCAGATTTTTGAGAGATTTATGTAGACAAATGTGATAGTTTCTGCCATTGTGTTTTTGGTATGAAAGACTGAGAGCAACTGAAAATATAAATCTACATACTTAACACATGCACCAATAGCGTTCCAGCAGCAATGGCTAAACACGCCCCTTTTCCAAAATCAAATTACCTCAGTCCAGAGACGTTTTTTTCCTCTCTGAAACTTTGTATAAGGTTGTGCACCATATCACTCAGCTGCCTCTCCAGACTCTCTGCTCCTGTAGTCACTACAGTTCCTCAGTACCACTTCTGACAAAACAAATAACTTCATCTCGGGTCTGTAAACCTTATTTCTGTAAGTTTGATTGGGTTCATTTTTGAGTGCATTTCTACAGGAGCAGAGACCACTGTTACTGCTTTTAATTTGTCTTGATATAACTGTTGTTTTTGTGTTTTCATTGTATTTGTTTATTTTGACAAAAGAGACCCATATCATGAACACAATATGCACAAATCACCACTGAAACTGAAGTTCTGAGTCACAGAAACTCTTCAGCTGGGTGTTGGTGGTGTTTCATATGTGCTATTGTACTCAAAATCAACTGAAAGCAGTTCTAACTTTAATTTGCTATAATTGTATAAATAATTCAATCAGTTATTAATGGATAAAATAAAATGCCACCTACATTACTTTTTCTCTTTAAAAACCCAGTTTGACTCATAAATCCTTTACATTGTAAAAATAAAATGTTAAATTTTTATTACTAGAATACAAACTTCATGTCGACTTTATGGCTAATCATTCACTGTTATGCTAATTGCATCAGTTGGAAAGCTAACAGCGGTTCTGCGCTGGTTCCACTGGTTCTCACTGTGATGCTGTTTTGATTTGATGTGGGGCTCTTTGAGGCTTCACTGACGCTTCTCTCTGGTTATTATTATATTCTCGCTCTCTCCCGCTCCACCTTCAAAGATGATAGTAAGTACCAGAGCACTTGTGTCTGTCCGTCTGTGTGTCCTGCAGTCCATACACGCCCGGTGAACCCCTCACCTCTCCCCTCTGCTCTGTGTGGCTGCCAGGTCCTCTTCCCTGTCCAGTGCGTCTTCATCTGTCTTTCCTCTCACTTCCTGTCTCTTCTCATCAGCCTGTGCACCTG
>JAZGTK010005065.1:1885-13606 GCA_036877625.1 Ambastaia sidthimunki
GCTTGAGTTTAATGACACCATGAGCTTTACAGTGAATGGAGGAGAACATGTACAGTTCTGACAAATTGCTGATACTTAAACATTATACTGCACTGAAACCTCTTCATTAAAGCTGCAATCCTAAACTTTTGCCTCTTTACCGCCATCTCTGTTTGAAATCTAAAATTGCAGGTTTCTTCACATATTTTTCATTATGTACGTGGAAGTCAAATGAAGTCAAACTGACAGCTCAAATTATAAAACACTATTATAAACTTATTATTGCAAATTGGAGTAGTTATTGTACTAGCTCATTAACTATTTTTTGTTTATTTTTAAATAAAGTTTGTACAAAAGTATGTATTGCAGCTTTAAAAATGATAACATCATTAAGATTAAAAAGTTAACTTTTCTCAAGAAAAATTAAAAACATTTCTCTAGAAAAACAAAATGTTTTACTTTAATCGTTAATGGCTATAGAACAGAAACAGTTTCTCCAAATTCTAATTTGCCACACAAACATGTTTTAATATCAAAACAGTTCAGCTGTTCAATTTGCAGTATTAAACTACAAGAGCATTTATGGTGAGACTGAGTTTTGTCTGTCTGTCAAACAGAGAAGACCTGCAGTACCTTTAATGGGCTGTGCCATGATGGATCTCCTGGTACTTTGATTTCACCTGGTTAATCTTATTTGGACGGTTTCACCCTGTTGATGTTAAATCCCACTATGCAAATACAGTTCCTCTTCTTTGTCCCCATGCAATCCACAGGCGAAACCTTGCAAATTCATGAGAAAAGGGGGATGAAAGTTTTTAAAATGCCGGATTGGTGATCATGGCTGGGGGAGAGTGGGATGTTGGGTCAGGGACGTAAACAGGAGATCAGGCTCGGGACAGGGGACACAGCTGGTAAACTGGCTGATGTTATTGGTCCCTCACATGGGTATGGGCTGGGAAAAGTGCTGGGGGACTTCAGGGTAACCTTATCCGTTGCAAGCCTGGTTTATTATTAGTGTGGCGTTCAGCAGCTGCGCTCTGTCTTACCTTTTTGGGCAACTGGGGGGCGTGTTCTGCCTGGAGACCTTAACTGAAAGCCAAATAAATATGATTATGTTGACTTAATGTCTTTGGTTTAATTTAATTCATATAACGCATGCATCGTCAGAAACACAGTATATGTGATGAAATCTATATGGAAATTCACTCTATTCAAAAATAAACATCATGTTTATTCATTTAGATGAAACGCGGCACATGTAAATGTCACTGGGGTCTGATAACCCGGTTTAAATTTAATCATGTTTCCAATAAGCATTTTATTTAAACAGAATAGATTCGTTTAATGTGTGATCACACAGAGCACTTTGGAAATACAGACACTGCGCTCCTATTTATAACTAAGGGACAAACTTTTTCAGCAGAGATGTCAGATATGGAGCCCATGTGACATGACTACAGGAGTCAATTCTGGCCCTCCTCTGGAAGGTTAGGGTATTACAGTACTGCACCACCAGACAGCGAACCCGAATGTGACCTTAATCTTGTTACCTTTTGCTTGTAAACATGTAACATTGTTACACTGATGACAAAAATATGTGGTGGCCCTTCATTTTCCTCAAACATCTTTTAAATAAATGTGACTTGGATTGAAAGAAAGAAAGAAAGAAAGAAAGAAAGAAAGAAAGAAAGAAAGAAAGAAAGAAAGAAAAAAAGAAAAAAGAAAGAAAAAACGAAATAAAAAATATGCTTTTTGAATATGCGCTTTATTCTAAAAATGCTTATGCATAATTAAACAAAACAATTAAATAAACACAATATTTATGAATGAATCCAGATACGGATGGTACAAAAATAAAAATGAAAATTATGTGGTTGAAATTAAATACAAATGCAGCACATAAGTTAAAAATCCCAGAGAACCCAACAGAACCCTGAATTCTGTTCCAAAACAACACAGAACACAGTGAAGGTTTGTAAAGAAAGCAACTACAGCTCACAGCCTTCAGTTTTGTGTCAGTTTTCTCTGAGAGACAGTATGTCAGATTTAAAACAACATTATTCTCACTATGTTCATTTATAGGATGATTTTTCAAATTCAGTGTGTCAAAGAAGTAAATAATGACACAAGAGTGAATATTCAGACACGTGTTTTTATCGTGAGGATTAAATGGAGGGGTAAAAACAAGGCAATGAGTTATCGTGAGTGAACTTCTTTTTTACGTTTTCTCTGTGTATTTAGTTGTGTCACTTATAATGCATGAGATTGTGAGATACATTGAATGAACGTGTTTTTATTTTCTCTCACAACAGTAAAGATGTTAGCAGTCTTATCTTATTTGCAGGAAGGATGCAAGTGTGGTTAAGAATAATGCTCACCTGGTCTCATACTATTCTGATACATACATTGTTCTATTTCCAAGTGACTAAATAGAAAACGCACTCATTCTAAGAAGCACGGAAAGAAAAGAGACACTGAGCGTTTGCTAAAAGCAGGTGCAAAAATTAGGCCCAGCAAACTCACCAAACCAGAATTCAATACCTTCTGTATAAAATATCACAATAACGTGTGAAGCTACTTATACACTGTTGTATGACGCCAGACGCGACGCGTAAGGTTTCCAGCGACAAGCAATTTGTCCGTTCACAAGCAAAACGTGACCACAGCCAATCAGGAGATTGAATTTATTGAGTTAATGTATAGTTACGAGGAACAGAACCAATCAAATTACACAGTGGGCGGAGCAACCCAGTGTTTGTAAACCAGCCAATGAAATTTACACAGAACAGATTGATTTCTCATCAGTCGCTGCTTTGTCGTCGCATCACGTCTGGTTGGGACACATTGTTTTGATGCAAACAATTACTTTTAATATACAATTGAAAGAATTACTGTAGTATTTAAAAGAGGCTGCTCAACATCCTACTGTAAGTGTACTGTACGGAAATGATCTCCAGAGTCATTGTAAATATTCAAACATTTGAAGTTACCTTCATTCATCATGCTTTTCTTCCTTGCGTCAGTTCTTTCTTGGCCTAGACAATAACGTGACACAGCTTTATAAAAAGTAATAAAACAAGCCAAATACAAGAGATAACTAAACACACTATGTACACTAAATACAAACAAGCCATTCGTATCATTAAATCACGACTGATGTATCTCCCAAAACTCTGTTTGGATTTACTGACATATATAATGCGATTGCATGTCTTTGCAGTCAGTGGAAGATGGATTGTGTCGGATACTGGGTTGAGATGGCACAAATTCTGGAAGCTTTAAGCATCAAACACTTGTTCGGTCTCAGTCTTTCGAGGGGCTCAGTCTGTCATGGCATTCTGGAGCTCTGTGTTTAGAGGTTGTCCCCTGGTTGGTACTGTGGTTCAGTGGCAGTAAAGTAATCTTCTAGGAAAGCCTGCAGATACTCAAAGGTGGGCCGCTCCTCAGGGTCTCTCTTCCAGCACTGAAGCATGAGCTCATGCAGGGAGCTGGGGCAGTCCTGCGGGCAGGGCATCCGGTAACCACGCTCCACCTGCTCCAGAACTTCCCGGTTGTTCATGCCTAAGAGACAGAAGCAAAGCAAGTCCTCTTTAAATAAAGGAAAAAACATTCTGAAAACACTGAGAATTCCACAAAGCTCTTACAGCTACAATCTCTAACTCTGTCTCTCTATCGCCATCTCTGTTTGAAACATAAAATTGTCAGCCACTGTTAGATTTTCTGATGTTTGGAAATAACTGCATCCCTCCTGGTTTTTCCAAATGATTTCCTTTTAGACCTTGGCTCTTAATCTCACCTGGATAGGGCACACGTCCTTTGGTTACCAGCTCTGTGAGTAGTATTCCAAATGACCAAACGTCTGACTTGATAGTAAACCTTCCGTAGAGTGCTGCTTCAGGAGCCGTCCACTTGATAGGGAACTTGGCACCTGCAACAGGACACTGGATTTATGGATATGATCTCAAAAACTGACACATTTGTTTCCTTCAACACATGAACGCATACATAGTCTAACAACCAAGCAGAACATCCTATCACTGCATTTAGACCACAAATTTAACGATTGTAGAACCTTTTTTGTTACTGTACCTTCCACAGAAGATATACATGTATATAAATATATATTCAGACCACTTAGTGGTTGAAATAACTTTCAATCAGCATAACAAAAAATGTTATGCTACTAATACTACTAATTTACTAAACTAACTACTAATCCACTAAAAAGGGGAAGATTTTCAGTTAATAATGCATTTTTTATTGATATTAATAACTCGTATCACTATAAAACTAAACCCTCACCTTGTCGTGCTGTGTATTCATTGTCCTCTATCAGTCTGGCCAGTCCAAAATCCGCAATCTTGCACACTAAACTGTCACCAACAAGTATGTTAGCGGATCTCAGGTCTCGGTGGATGTAGTTCATGCGTTCAATGTAAGCCATGCCGGCAGCAACCTAAGAGAGAAAGTGTCCTGTAGTCAGTGCCGGCTGAAACCAAAAACCTTTCATGATTGTCTGAGTGCGCTGGGATCAAATCATTTTACTAACCTGAGCTGCCATGTCTACTAAATTTGGCAATTTAAGTCCACGTCCTTCACCATCCTTCAAGAAATCCAGCAAGCTTCCTGAAAGTCCACAGAAACACACGAGAACACAAATGTCATGATTTTTATTGCATGAGTCATGTGATGTCATCGGTACTATTTACATATGTCAGTGAGGTAGAATGACTATGTAAGAAGGTCACGTGACATACACAGTGCTACACAGTCTATACATCATCTGAGGAGAGTGTCAACCTTTGTGTGTTTTGCTTGAGGTAATTTAAGACGTCCTTGGACCTGAACATCTGTTGCTTTTTATAATCTTTTGTAAAGGTAAAAATTAAGATGCACCAGGCAGCTAAGTGAGAAGCTGTAGTTACAGTATTTGACTATAAATAACTAAACATAAATAAAGAGAACAGTTGAGAAATTGTATTATACCAAAGTCACAGACTTGACTGAAAAACAATTAGTAATTTGCTTTGTAATTATATGTGTAAAAAATGCAAACTATTGGATTTGGACTAAAATAATTAAGTCTGTGAAACAAGAATGCGTTTTTGTTTGTTATTCCTATGACATCATTTCCTCTTCCTTTGTTTTGTGGTTTTTGTTGAATGATTATAATTAACATCCCATTAAATCATCTATTCACTTCAACGCTGGATTTCAGTTCTATATTCTGTGCAGAAAACCAGATCAAAGCTGTGGTCTCATTGCTATAGCACATCCTGTTCCATCTCAGGGTTCTCTAACTTTGTCTTTTAAAGTGTAAACTGGCAGGACGTGCTCGTACCTTTGCTCATATATTCAGTGACGATGTAGATGGGCTCTTCGGATACGACCGCGTACAGCTGCACAAGCTTGTCGTGCCTCAGTTTCTTCATTATCTGAGCCTCCTCCAGGAACGACTCTGGAGACATTGTGCCCGGTTTCAAGGTCTTCACTGCCACTTTCGTATTGCCGTTCCAAGTGCCTGCCATTCAGAGAGATTTCATAGTGAGTGAACCACGTACATAAATCCTTCACGACAACTCGTTCTCACAAACACTCTGACTGGAAATGCATTTGACAGGCCTGGATTTACACCCCTGGAATAATAAGTAACATACAATTATCTCTTATATTGGACATGTGGTTAAGTCTATCACTTACTAGAGCTGTCACGGTATCAGATTTTTACTACACAGTTTACACGGCAAAATGTAAAATGGGTGCAATAGCACCACCTAGTGTACTGAAGTGTCAGCCAGCTACTGGTGCTAAACGATTCACAATATTATCATATGTGTAGTATTAACACAAGATCAATAATAACGTTTATTGTCAATACCAGAATATTGTGACACTCCTATCGCTTACCCATCCAGACTTCCCCGAACTGCCCATTTCCCAGTCGTTTGATGAGCTGAAGTGATTCTCTTGGAATCTCCCATACATCTTTGGTTTTGACGGACAGGTCGGCAAGCCGGGGCATCCCTTTATGACACGGGACAATTAAACGGCAACAAAGCCCCGCGGCCCTGGCTGAACGCGGAAAGATTATAAAGCAATACTGGGTCAGGCCTTCAGGATGTAAACACTGATTATGATTATATCAGATTAAGAGATTATGAACAGTACATTGTTGTGTTTAGATGTGATTAAATTTTACCAGAATAATGGTGCACAAGCTGTTGCAGTGTTTCAAACTGAGCTCTGGTGGTGATGTAATAGCCTCCGTTGTCCAGCTTGCGGATTTTGTAGTGTTTCACATGATCACCTTTAGTTTCATCCCAGTCCTGTATGGACAACGAGTACGCACCTGGAAGATCAGATTATACAGGAGTTTTAAATACTAATAGTTTGGGATAAAAAAATCCAGGTTATTTAGTTCTGGTTTAGAATAATTCTTTAAACTGCACAAATGCTTCTTGCCTTTTGTGGTCTCGCTCTCCCTTATAAGGAACGTGCCTCTGGGATTTCCATTTGACAACAGCTGCCTTTCTGCATCCTTACGGCCTAGTTTACCAAAATACCAGCTACAAAGGAACACGTTTGATTGGTTGGCGGTGTGACCACATGACCATGTTTTTGTGCCTGAGCCAATGAAATGCTATTTCGAGCAATGCAAAGAACAGTCATTGTACTTTTAGGCAGTCGTTCTATTTATAATTCTGTCAATTTGAACTTACTCTTCTGCCTGTATGGAGTCTACTGGAGCCACATAATTACTGGGTATGTATCCCGTTCCACCTGTAGAGAGGGAACGAGCTTCCCACCAATCGCCTTCTCTGAAATACAACAACAGGTGCAGAGGAACAAACACAGAATGAGGGAACTGACACATTGTTCATTTCTATATAAACATTCTGCACAACTTACTGAATTTTAGTCTGGAAGAACAATTTAAAAAAATGTAAATGAGTTTTGGCAATGTTATTGTTTTGCCCCAAAATTGTTTTTGTAAACTCACGTGCTATTTAGAATCTGGAACTTCTCCCCTTTACGAAAGCTGAGGTCATCTTCTGACCGTGCCTCATAATCATAAAGTGCTACAAAGAGAGTAACTCCTGCAAACAAAATGACAAAAAACAATGTATTCACAAACACTGAAACAGGTTTTAGACGCTCCCAAGCCATGTGTTGTGTAGACCAAGAGAATACCTCAACAAAGAATAATGAAAGAGGCTGTTTGTTTTATTTTGTCATTCAAACATTTGGTTTTGTGTTGTGATTTCCTATTTCAAAATGAAAGATTCAAATTTTGTGCCTGGAAGGAAGATCCAGCAAAATTCCTGGTTTGTTTTACCTGTTCCACCCCGAGAACGCAGCGTTCCGGAGTGTGAGGAAGAGTTCACTCCGCCAAACACAGTCACTCCTTGACTGACGGGCGGGTGGAAGTTGTTGTAGTTGGGGATGGTGGTGACTCCAAAGCTGGGGTAGTGCTGAGGTGTGGGGTCGGCCCCATAGCGATACCCCGCGTGCTGGGAGACACTAGTTTCTCTGTCATCTGTGAGTTTGGTTGCTTCTTTGTCCTTACATTGCACACAGCCCATTATCTATTTTCTTTGGAAATAAATGAATGTTTATGTAAGAGCGTAATGACTGAATGACAGCATTATTCTTTACAAATCAATTGAAGCAACAATCATATTCAGCTAAAAACAACAACAGCTAAGAAGAAAACAAAAACTCTAATTGATTACGTACAAGAGACATAAATCAATAATAGAGACAATAATTGATTTAGAATGGAGATCTTTTGGTGAACAAAGACTCTGTACTTACAGTTAATACAAATGAATGTGTCACTCAGTGAATGTGGGATTTATCTGATCAATGGATTCTTAACTTAGTGCAACCACTGTCACATGACCTATTAACCCCTCTGCTGCCAAACCATTTTAATTATAAAGCAATACTGGGTCAGGCCCTCAGGATAACCATTTTAATTTTCTCAAACAACATGACAGTTTGCAGTTAGTCCAGCTTGCTTTACTTGTGACTGCAGCATTTAGACTGAAATATATGCAGAAAATACATGGAAATATATGTTAAATAAACATACCAAGGCAGGCACTGGGCTACCACAGTGGAGTATTCGCATTCCATTCAATTACAGATGGAGTGAAAACATCTATGGTTTGCTCCGTCGCCTGAGAGGACACAAGCATGAAAAAACAAACAGTTTTATGCTCAAACTATTTCTGCTGTAGCACATTGTGTTGCTTCTTATAAACACACGTTATCATCTGAACACCACAAAAGATCATTAGAAAAGAAAAGAAACGTTGATGATGCTGTATAATAAAATGTGTCTCTACCAGTGATTACTGGCTTTTTATACACCTTTATAGTCATCAGTGAATACATCATGTATCATCTATTTCAGAGACGTTAAAGGGACATTTCACCCAAAAATGACAATTTTACATCATCATTTACTCACCCTCATTATTCTAAACCTGTATGACTTTGTTTGTTTCTGAGAAACACGAAAGAAGATATTTTGGTAACCAAAATACAGTGGCGCCTATTGACTTCCATTGTATGGACACAAAACCACTGAGACATTTCTCAAAATATCTTCTTCCACAGAATGGATAAATGATGGAAGACTTTTTCATTTTGGGTAAACCATCCCTTTAATTAAGCCGATATTAAGTCAATACCTACTTATCCTTCAGGATGCAAAGACAGTCAGCAATAAGAGCGAAAACAGGCTTTTCTGGTACAAGGGTTCACGCAATAGGAAAATACATGTGACGTAGACCTATATCCACTGCACATACATTTAAATAGGCATAAAATAACGCAGACTGTCATTAGAAAGGCTGTGCAATGAAACATTAAATAAAAGTCGCGCAGATATTTGTGTCTTGATGTTGTAAAGTCCAAACAACAGCTTGTATTATTGCATCCTATAATAAGATGACTGTCCAGTGACAG
The DNA here is from genome assembly GCA_036877625.1 of Ambastaia sidthimunki. Taxonomy (NCBI): domain Eukaryota; kingdom Metazoa; phylum Chordata; class Actinopteri; order Cypriniformes; family Botiidae; genus Ambastaia; species Ambastaia sidthimunki. Next base: position 10,841 of record JAZGTK010005065.1, read on the forward strand.
AGGCCGTATTCTTCCATTCAGTTGTGTATATGAGGCTTTCTCTGCTGCGCATCATTCCCTGGTGCAAACAGAAGCGCCTTGGAGCAAAACCATCACATCATCCATATATACAAACGCCTTTCCTTCCGATGTTAAACATTTCTGAATATTATCCCCCGACATAGCAAATGCATTACGGTTCGTGCGGCCGCACTGCCATTATAACACCACCGTCCCCCATCATTTCCATTAAGCACAATGTGCAATAGATACAAATGCATCAAAAACGCTTACCGAGAGAGAAACTGCCTGAAGCGTTTTCTATTTCACCCCAAAGCATCGAAAACAGGTCATCTGCAGAAAGATTTTCCCTTTAATAAAATTATGAATTATGAAAATAACAACATCGGCCCGGACGGGTCTGGCTGCTGCTATCGCCGAGCGTAACAGATGATGGCGTTGCCGAGGCGGGTTCTCGGGGGACCGAGGACGTGATTGACAGGACGGTGAACCAATCAGGATGCGCAGAAGACGCCTGCGTGCGTCTGCTTATTTTGCCTCTTCGGTGGTCCTGTCTGCTTTTATAGTATGCAGCGTGGGCTTAGATGTAATTACTATGTAAAAAATAATAATCATAATAAATCAAGCGCTGTCTGGTGATGTTGCACAAAACATCGACAAGATAAAAACAACGTTGCAGACTGTGTTAAAAAATAAAAAGACATTTATACAAACCTGTTTAGAAACAAAACGAAAATGCTTTTTTAGATACTCTTGAGAATTTAATCACATTAGAGAGGGTTGGGGTGTGAATTATATTTTTTTTAGCTTTATGGACCATGTGGATGTTACGTTGATACAAAATTAGATAGTATGTAATCCTACTAAAAGTAACATCAATGAATACTGTTGTACTCAAATACCCATTGTCCCAAAACATTGCAATAGTTAAATAATATAATATAATAAATATATGTAATAAATACATTAATTTTCAGAATCAGTACTCAACAACAGAGTAGCTGACATTCAGGCATAAACAGAGTTATTTTTTATTTTAGATACAAAATGAAACTCTGTCTTGGCCTAAATTATAATCTGTTTTGTGCTAATGCAAATTGAAATAAACCTTTTGTTGAGTCACTTTATGCTGTGTTGCTTTCTAGCGAGAAGCTAGTTAAGTTAATGACTTTGCAAAATGTTTTTGTGAGGCTTCACCGGTTAAAATATAAATTATTTGGGCCATGCGTTCTTTATCTAACCTTTAAAACTCAACGCTACAATGAACATTACATTACAAATCCAAAGGTTTACGTTTAAGTAGTGGGTCTGTTAAATTTTGTTTATTTAAAGATTTGTAAATTTGTAAAAGCAGTTTGGGGGGGGGAGTACTTTAACTCTTTAGATTTTTCTGATTGACTAAATAAATATATAAACACCATCTTGCAGTTTGCATCCTAAATCTTTTCTCATTTTTTCGAGATCAGTCAGTGATTTACTCATACATTCAGACGTAAACAAATATTCACCATCGCACACTTACAACATTATTGTTGTTTATGAGCAGTCTGCTGTGATGTTGCTTATGCCAGCAGTTGCCATGGCGACATGAGTTAGTAAATGTGAAAGCAAGCTTTAGACTATTTCAGTGAATTCAAAACAGCTCCGTTTGGGCTGACAATAAACTGTGACGGAAAATAGGTCACCAGGATTCCTGGGAATGAATTCATCGTGCATGCAATGTGAGGCTGGATGTTTATATTGGAAAATTGTAATCCATGGACGGAGAACTGCTCTCACAGGGGGATGAAATGATCACAAATCTAGCTTATGCATTGGCCTACTTAGTGCATTAATATGGTATCCACTCAGCCATTTAAATCAATGGCGTCTGCTTTCTCCTTTTCAGATTATCAGGATAACAGGAAAACCAAAATGAGAGTTTTTTGGGGGGGATAAAATGCAGCCTTTGAATAAATGAAAAAACAATCGCAAAAAAATAAATAAAACAGGTTTGATGGACGAATAATGAAAATAAACACGAAACCTTTGTGACTGGATTCATTTGCACCGAATCACCAGTTGCTGGTTGCGCGCCCCTCCTCCCCCTCCGGCGCCCGCGCGTGGCCCCGCCCCCTCCTCCAGGCAGGCGTCCGATTGGCCGATACGGCTCCCCCGGTGACGTCACGGGCGCTTGGGCGTTGTATCCAGCATCTTATTATCAAAAGAGAACAATTTTATTATCTTCATCTCGCATCCCAAACTATTTATTTTATTTGCCCGAGCGCAAATTGCTTTATTGTCGCTTTCCGCCTTTTGCAGTCGCTTTCCGCGCTCTTATTTGAAAAGAGACGCTCGTTCGGAGGGCGAGCACGCGTCGCGTCGGAGGGAGAAGCTCGCGCTCTTTGTTCATTCATTTGATCTGCGGGGAGCGTGTCGCGCGTGAAAGCATGGGAGCGCAAATCTCCAAAAACGGGGCAAAAGACGAGACCGCCGCCGAAAAAGCATCCGAGCCGGCGAGCAAAGCAAACGGGCAGGTAATGATTGCGTTTAAGGGTCGTCTCGGGCTGTGCATGCGGGTGATGTTTCGAGGGGGTGTGCGGTACCGAAAACCCAAGTCGACTCACTTGAACAATGCGCCTCAACAAAGAGACTCAAGAGACTTTGCGCTCAAAACTACCGGTTTGCATTAAATGCCTGTATTTTAATTGAACAAATACTGATGCAAAACCTTAAACAAATGCATTTGATTGAATGTAAATGGCTTTTTCTCCATCCACACGTTGG
>JAZGTK010005066.1:0-23140 GCA_036877625.1 Ambastaia sidthimunki
CTGAGTCTGGCACTCCTTAAGCCTTCATGGAGACAGACAGACTTCATCAGGTGCATCAGAGATGCATGATCTGTCCCTGCAGACATGAAATCTTAGAGTTTTGCTCCAAGAAATCTTAGTTTACCTTGGCTCTTTTTAAACATGGCACTCTGATGTTTAACTCTTTCCCAATTAAGCAACAGTAGCTAAAACATTCAGAGTGATTCATTACAGCAATACTAAACTCAGAACCAGTCATGACCAAAATTAACCTCCTTCCTTATAGACTCCATACTGGCTAACTAATGCTAATACAATATCAACACATTCTAATGTTTGTTGCTAATAATGTTTGTTGCTGCTAATAATACACTGTTAAATAACTGAAAATGTTTTATCTTGGCTAATACAGTTGAAAGATAAAGATGTCAAGGCTAGTATAATAAGTCATTTTAAAATAAAATAGAAATCTTAATGGCCATTTCTCTATGCAAATGTTTGGAAACTCACTCTACCTGAATAATTTTTCACATTCATTAATGAGTCACAGCAGACTCCATTTGGGAAATCAAAACATTTATTTAAAACATTCACAGTTTTTTATATCGACTGTATAAATGTAATTCTGATTTCACATAACCCGCCCAAAAACATACAGATCAAAGTTTGTTTATGACAGCTTATGAATTAAGATGATACATCAAAGAAGAATGCATTTAAGGATCCCCCTTGAAATATGAAAATGTTATTGAATGCGATTTATTTCTAGAATTATTTGGACCATTTATATGTTCTTTGTAGATGTTTTTTTGGTAGTCAAAGCTTTTCCTCCTCCACAGGATATAAACTGGCGTCAGCAGCCTAATCACCAGACTTGGAAGCTGTGAAGGATGAAAGAGTAAATAAACCAGATTTCTAGGTTTGACTTGCCACATGAACCTGATATGCAGATTCTGAATCTGTCAGCATCAGCAACATCCATTTCCAGTAGCTCTCACATTCCCCTCTGATCCAATTAACCGAATGAATATTTTATTTGGCTTGCTTATTGTGTTTGTATCAGCATGTCTTCCTATACGTCTGATGTTTAAACTTCTTTAATGTATTATTCTGTTTTCGAAGGTGTCTTTATAATGGAAGTAGTGGGTGTTTTAACAGCCTGTTTGGATGAGAGACACTGTGTGTGTGTGTGTGTGTGTGTGTGTGTGTGTGTGTGTGTGAGATGAAGAAGGGTGGGGGTACTGATAGCTGTCGCTCGAGGCCTTTCTTCTCTGAGCCTCTGAAGGCAGGGGCCCTTTGGAGAGGAGAATTCACAGGAGAATAACCGTTCAAAGCCAAGGAGCACCGTGATGGTCTTCCACCAGATTCTGAGGCGTTTGAAAGTTTGCAGAATCTGTGATGTCGCCATTGAGAAACGATTTTAACACACACAATGCACTTGTGTGCTTCAGTTTGCGACTCGCTAGAGTTTATCATATACAGAGGAGGACAGGAGAGGATGAAAACAAGGCAGCGAGGTAGCGAGAGAGAGGGAGTGAAAATAAATGAGAACAGAGGGAGGAGAGAGAGGAAGGAAGAGAGAGTAGAACAAAAGACAAGCTGTAACTTCAGCAAAAATTGCTATGAAGACTTTTCATTGTCATTCATTTTTAAATCTCTTTTAACTCAAATAATCAGAGTGTCAAAGGAAAAGGTTCCATGTCACATGCTTCACTTCTGCTTAATCTTACTGCTTAGAAATCATTTCTTCTATGAGAAAAACCTCTTCACTTTCCCAACAGTAAGAGGCCACAAAATTATAATTGTAGATTTCAGGAGATAGCAGTGCTGTCAGTTTCTGAGTCTTTTATTATTTTGACCATTTTGTGAAATACAAGTTTGAAGTCCCTGATTATCACAGATCGCAGTCTGGTATATATCACAGATATATATAAAATATGAACATAAAAAGGATATAAAACAATATAAACGATATAATTAAACGATATAAAAAACATTTTTATATATTGTTTAGTTTTTTGGTGAGGTGATATAACTTTTCCAATTCGATTTCCACTCTAAATTACTAAAGTCATGGTTGAGGTGTTAAAAGGTGAAAGGTCACGATGAATGTCTACACACTCCAGAAAACTGCAGTTAGGTCTGATTACATCACGCATGTAGTTTCTCTGAATTATCTGAGATTGAATAGGTGTGGCTTTATTGTTGACAGGAGCAAAAGAAGCGCGTAAAGCAGACGGTTTAGGTTTAGCGTGGGGCCTTTCGTCAACGTTGCCTTGGTTCTGTGTACAGCAGGAGATGGCAGGGGTCCGTTCGTTCTGTCACCAGAGACACGAGGAGCCAAAGCTTCAAAGCATCTCTGTAATCTGTCTGAACATCACAGACACCAGGAAGTGACTGTCTGGCCGTCCTCACATCGTCCTCACCGAGAGCGTCGCGCACACATACTCGCTAATGAAAGTGAGATAAAGAGACGTTCACACAGCACGCACTGACTGTTCTGATAAAAACACACAGATAGAGGCAGAGAAAATGGAATATTAGTGGGATTGTTTTTTTGTCATTGTTTCATATTTTATTGAATGTTTCTTTCACCAGTAGATTAACCGAGTATCCAGGATTTTGTGTGTGTGTGTGTGCAGTGCGAGATGATCTTTGATGCTTAAAGAAAGATGAAGGTGGTTTAAAAGAAGTGACAGTGTCTGGTATTATTGGTGGACTGGATTATTGTTCTGGGATCAGCAAATGCCGCAATCGTCTTGGGTTCTGAAGTCTTTAATCTGACAAAATGATCTGTTATATGAGATCATATGGGAACCAGAGCAACGTTGATACAATTATGGGATATCTAAAGCTAAAACCTCCAAGATATAAACATCAGTGATAAAGTGATATGTGTCGGACATTATTGTAAATGTAATATCAGTAACTGTTAAGTGTTAATTGAAGTAAAAGTCAGCCGAATCACTTATTCTCAAGCAGGAAACTTCCAAAAATCTACAGTACAGAACAGTAATGCAAGTAATACAGTAACGCAAATGGTAAAAAGTAGTGTAAATAATGGCCTAATAAAGCAAACCTTTTAAAATATGTATTAACAGCCAAGCAAGACATTATTCTTTATATATTATAATATATTATAAATTAGATCATATCTCTACAGACTGCTTCTGTGTGGTTCTTTGATTTAGCACATTTAATTACTATCTGTTCTCTGTGATACAGCATTAGTGAGCAATGCTCAGTAGAGCACCGATTTGTCTGACTTTATCAACGCTGTCTTTGTGGCGGTCTGCCAGCTGGAGTCTGGGGACTTGTTAACGGCAAGCAGACCACATTCTACAGAGTGTCTGATTTCCCCTGAGTATCTGACGGATGACTGGACCCACAGCGTCTGTCAAACACCTTCATTTCTTCTGCTTTCATGGTGTGGAATTTCAAGTGTAGCTAACGTTTAAAAGCCAGTTCTCCTAAAAGGGAACATGTACGGTAGGCCTGCTTGTTTAAATAAGTGAACATCATACCAGGTGCCTGGAAAAGATCTAAACTTGTTACTATATTTGAAAAATGTAGGGATACCTACCAAACAGAGTATTTCTTCTTGGCATGAGAGAGTTGGCAAAATGACACAGAGATCTCCAGATCTTACATTTCAGATTTCCTTTAGGGCATCAGAGATAACAATGGATGATCCATTCAAGCCGACCATAATTAGATGAAGAAACCAGGCAAATAATATCGTCCAGCAGGCTTTAATGACAGAAGTTATGTCAGCCAAAAAAGGTACTCTTGCTTTTTTAACAGTATGAACATGGAGGTTTTATTGTATTCCCTAGTTAACAATTTTAGGTTGCAAGAATGTTTCTGTAATGTTTCCACTAAGTAACGAAAATGCGATCGTTACTTAGTGACCTAAAATTTTAACCGTTTTAACCTCATTTGGCCTTTCAAATTAGAATTTAAAATGAAGGCGTTTTGAAATGTTTGTGCTTTTATTATTATTTTGCAGTCTGTGTTTTTTTATGTTAATTACACAGCAATCAGGTCTCTCAGCAAATTCATTTAACATAATTACAGTCTGGTGAGTTTACTCGACTCCTGTTGATCTAAATCTGTGTTGTCGGCTGTTAGCCAGTGGCTGGCTGTAATGCAGGAAAAGCAGTTTCTCGGGGTGTCAGCTGACATTTCAGTTCCAGTAGCAGAGGCCCGCGGAACTCCCTCATTCCTGGAGAGCCGTCATTTTAGTTACAGCCATTTCTGAGTTGTGTAATTAGCTGGAGTTTAATTAAAGAGTGATTTAAACAGGGAGGCGGAGAGGCACAATAAAGCTGCTTATAAAACGGCTTTCAAATTAAATGCTTTACAAGCTCTGTGTTGTCCTTTAAGGCTATTGCAGAGAAATTGCAGAAACGTTTCACAAAGGTTTTGCCTTTAATGTTCTGTGGCTTTCACGCCTCCACAGTTTAGCCATTAAAAAGAAATTAGGCTTTATCACAAACACAACAGTTGAACTATATTACAGTACGCTGGCACCAAGTTTGATATTGAAGCTAAGTATTACAAGTGATTTAATCGTTTAAAATGTTTGTAATTATATTAAGACAATTTGAGCAAGGCAATTAATATTTTATTAAGCAATATACTTTTGGAATACATGCGTGCAACGAGTCTGCCCTCTTTTATAACTTTTTATTTGTTGAATGATAGGACCTGTGGTTTCTCTCTCTTGTGCAGTTGCTCACCAAAGCTGCGAGAATTATAACGTTCTTGGGAACAGAGGGACTGTTAACCTGCACAATTTTATGCATGTGAGGTGAGGTGATAAAATATAATGTATACATTGAATTCATTGTAAAGCGTCTGCCAAATGAATAAATATAAAGGTAAATATAACAGTTTTTATAAATCCATGATAACAATTAATTCTGCAATAAATTGCACCTGTTTTCCTCAGTAATACAATTGTTTGCGTTTAAAAAACGGATTAAAAGTAACTTTTTGAAAACTATTTCACATTATAAGAGTCACATTTGCTAAAAGTAAATAAAATATTCTAAATATTTGTTTGCTGTCAAATGAAGTGCTCATGTCATCTCAAGCTGACTCAAGCTGTATTTTAAGGACCGTCTCGTTCCTGTGCCAATAACTTTACTTATTTTGGAGTGGATTACTGCCTATGGAGTGCGGTTAACACTGGTGCCAGTTGAAATATAATTTCATGATAGATAGCCTCATATTCTGTGATTTATTTCAGACTCATAGACATGGGTCACGGTTAAACCTACAATAACTACTGCCAAAAGATCAGTTTCTTCTACATAACCCCATTACAGCGAATGATCAAATGTGTTCTCAGCTTAGCCATTTTCCAACAGTAGAGAATGGAAGGCTTGATACGAAACAGGCATTTTGATGTGTTTTATAGAGCTATAGATGGCTACCGTGGGATACAGGTGATTGAGGGGGTAAAATAAGACCTACTGTATTCAGAGGAAGATTTGGCCCTCTGAATCTGTGTTTATCAGTGTTTCTCATGTCTCTATCTGCTCGAGTTATAAAAAGGCAAAGATCTGTTAACTTAGATCAGTTAAATTAGGTTGTTAAAGAGCGAATGTGTGAACCAGATCCTCAATAAAAGACAATCATTTTTCATTACTGAATGAACAGAGACCACGTCCTTATGTTTACCAGGACGAGTCAAATTCACCAGACGTCTGGCAAATGAGTCTTAATGTAGAATTGTGCCAAGAGTAATTAAATGACTTTAAATGAAATTATCAAAGCCCAGCAAAAGCGATTAAAACATGATTAATGTCATCTGACTGGTGTGAATTTCCTGTGAGCCTTTTGTTGGAGAAGATTTGAGAGCTTCGATGGATTCAGCAGATGTTTTGGGCTGAGAGTCGTAAAAGCAGCTCAAAAGGCAATTTTTTTGTCACTATGAAATATTTCACAGCTTTTATTGTCGGTACAGATGCAGACCGTAGGATTAAAGAAGTGATACAATCAGTAAATGGATTGCTTTGAGCACAACAAAATGACTTCATCTTCCTGTGAGAGCCCTGAGCGCTCACATGCCCAAAGATAATAGAAAACATCTATTTTTGTTTGTGAAGACAATGCATAAATACATTTAAAAAAAACCTTGGTGACAGGACTTTTAACTTTGCCATTTATTCTCCCAATTTTTAAGAAGTGCTAGCTTGTAAATGTTGTTCATGTGTTAACAGGTGAAGAATATCGCTGTTTTTTGGGGGAATGGTCAATGAAAGCAGTAATAAGATGTGTGTGTGCAGTTTTTGCTTTGGCTCTCTCTGTGTTTCCTTTGAGAAACCAGTGCTGTTATGCAAACCATCTTTTGCATGAAAACAAACAGATCCACAAGCATCTGATCCAGTGTTCTGCTGATCAAACCTTGTTGATGAAGTTTTCCATTATAACTGAAAGCAGGCTTGGCCGACTGTTTTCCTCTTAGAACCTGAATGAATGTGTCTGGTTCTGCCAGACCATTTACTTTTTGTAACAATGCTGTTGTCTCAGCATTGCAGATCAAAGCCACACGCTTATGCATGTCTTTATCCCAACTTTGAGAAAGTCAATCCGTCACAGATCCTGAAATGGAGAAGCTGACAGTGAGGCACGTTCTGTCTAATTGAAGCTGAATGAATAAGAGTGTATCTTTCCCAACAGATCCAACAGGGCGGGACACAGAGCCTCGATTTCTGCTCATTCAAACACAAATCCTCTCTCTGGAATAAGCTAGCATGACCCTGTTTCCTAAGTGTTTAAAATCCACAGATGGAAGGAAGGGGAGCACGAGATGAGGGAGAGAGAGTTAGATGGGGAGCGCTGTAAAAGGATGGAGGGATAACTTCAAAACCCCACATCAAAAGGAATAAATAATTGTTTCTGCTGGTTGTGTTGTTGTGTTAGGATCTGCGAGAGGCCTTTGATTGCAGACTGCTCTCCTGGAGAGAGCTTCTTCCTTCACTGCTCCTGCGCTGGAGCAGAAGCCACTGATTAGACCCTGTTTGTTTTAATCTCCTCATAAAGCCACGAGACCCCCAGCTGAGGGAGAGGGGGGGGGGCATGGGTGAAGTAAGGATTTAAACCAGCAATAATGATGTAGATATTAAGAAAAATAAGAAAGACAAAGTACACACACACATGGGTGAAGTTTTGCAATACATAGATTTAAAGAAGGTTTAGTGTTTATCAGCCAGGCTAATGGCTTGAAATATTTTGAAACGGTAATAAATGTTGGATTATAGGCAATTAGGTTTAGTTAATTGTTGAAAGGCTAGTATTCTTCCTTGAGCATTTGCGTACACACCCTTCATCTTCATCTCTTATTGTTTTTTTCTCTTTATCTTATTTTATATTTAACATTTTATTTTTAAGGTAAAACATAATTTGGGCTACCAAATGTGATTCTGAGCAAAAGTTTGGAGCACAACAGTGTAAATAAATTACCCATGTAACAGTTTTTCATGATACCTAATTTCTATTAGTCCAAATGCATATTAAATATTACATTAATTATAATAATTAGGTAGTCCACGGAGAATTCAGAGCTTTAAGAATCAAGCAAGCCAAATATCTTTCCCTTCATCTCACCCTAGCGGTTAGTTAAAAATATGAACTTGTTTTGGTAATTGTTTATTATGGTTGTTGAAGATGATTTAAGCCCTCAGTTAGTGACCTACAAACATAAACAATGTAAGTAGTTTCTAAACATAACTGATGGGTTGTTTTATCATAGTTTATTTACCACACAGCAGAACATCTACACCAAATGTGCAAGACTGTTATCTGGATGTCTTCTTTTTAATCTTCTGTTTGCATGTCTGTCTCTCTCTCTCTCTCTTTTCAGTGCTATGTTTAAACACGCTGCTAAAACAGATGAAAAGATGAAACACTTCAAAGCTTCAGCATTGTTTAGAAAATGCCTCCTGCTAAAACATGCCCTCACGCCACATCCGCGATCACAAAGTGGTACAGGAATCATTCTCTAACTGACCTCACCACAGAAATAACCCTTCGGCTGCTAAGGTCAGCTGGATCTTTAAAGTAGTTTGTTTTTTGCAGGATAACAAGGGCTTTCCTTTCCTCCACAGCTATTCTTGTTTCCTTGTTCCATTGCCAATTGTTGCTTGTTTTTTCTCTCTACTTCTTTTATCTGTCTTTGTTCTTGGTCTTCTGATCATTTCCTCAATTGTAATATATGTAAGGCACCTTACTGGAATAACCATAAACTCTAAACCTCCAAGATGACTCTGGATTCTGATGTTTTCCTCTCATTCAGTGTGTAATCGAACACCTCTGCATCTACACATAATCACTGCATTTCAGCCAGTGTCAGTGGAGTCAAAGTGAAGTCAAAGTGAAGTCAAAGTGGAGTCAAAGTGGAGTCAAAGTGGAGTCAAAGTGGAGTCAAAGTGGAGTCAAAGTGGAGTCAAAGTGGAGTCAAATGCTGCCCTGCCCAGTATACTGCAGTAACATTCCTGGTTTTCCCTTTCTGGTACATTTACTGTACCAGCTATTCACACAGGCAACAGTTCTCTGCTTTTTCTGTTTCGCTGCCTTTTACACATCAGCCCCAGAATAGCATAATTTCTGTGCAATGCAGTTTACCACACATGGAAAAACATGCAGTGTTTTCATTTGAAGTATGTGAGAGCTTTGTGTTACATCCTTTAACTGTATGTGTTTATATCGTTAATTGTAAATCATTAGTTTCCTCTGCGGAAAAAATACAGTTTAAACCAAATAAACTGGAGAACAGCTAGACCATATTAAACCAGATAAGACCAGCGAATCATCTTAACACTGTTACACGGCTGTTTCTTGTTCTAAAAGTTCCATGGAAAAGCTCCCCTGTTTGAAACTTTTGTCAAAGAGAGGAGTCTAGTCACCAGTTATACTTTTTTCATTTGGGCAACACTGATAGAGACAGAGAAAGGTTTTAATTTGTTGTGAAAAAGTTAAAAGCTGAGTCTGCAGGGCTCATGAACGGCTTACGTTCTCTATAACACTAACCCTTCTCTCTTCTTTCATCTTTTAATCCTGCGCTCATAAGGTTGCCAGATAAGTGGCCATGACTAACACATCTCTCTCTCAGTCTGTCTCTCTCTCAGCCTTTCTAATGGGAAAGAAGAGGAACAGCCCACATAATGAGAGACTTCTTTTACCTTCTTTTGAAGGCAAATTGGACTGAAATTCCATCCTTGATGAATCTCCCTTTCAAATGAGCAATGTTTAAAGACGGAAGCTAAGAAGAAAAAATATAGAATAGATATATAGAATGGTAGAAAGTGAAAAAGATCTTTTGTTCTGTCTCTCGTTCTCGCAGGCTTACATTTCTGTAGATCCGTTTGTTTGTGGATCTTGATTTTAAAGCTTTCAGAACCAGATACATGAAGGTTTTCTTTGATTTCACTCCTAATAGCTCTTTTCCAAAAATCGACTTATTTTTGCACATCTGTCTGACTCCTACATACTTTTTCTCTATCTGCGCTGTGATTGGTCAGTGTTTGGAAGAACTTTATTAACATTCGTTGCCAACAGCAGGTGGATTCAGAAAAGTTAGCCATAAATATTTCCTACCAGACACGAAACTGAATTTTGTATTGTTTTTTTTTAAAAACACATTTGTTCTGTATGACAGTAGTTATTTAGCTGTTTTCCTGTAAATATGTGTGACAAACAGCGCAGCTCATTGAGTCATTTACAGTGTCACACCAGATGAAAGAGTTTCTTGGTGACAAATCACCAGCCACAAAAATGTGAAGCCAAGTTATTTCCATTGCGGTGGCTTATATTTGGGGAATGTTTTATATATAATACAGCATGTGTCACCACATTGAGTTGAATACCCTTTTGAGAAAACAGGAAAGTGATTGAAAACAATGCATAATGTATACTGTAAATATCTATATTGTGTTTTCTGTTATGTTGTATATTGTATTTCCTCTAATCTATATACTATAGGCTACTTCACAACCATATTACTAACCAGTTTCTTCTCTCCGCATGTGCTTAACTTTACACACTCCGTTTCTATGGCTCTCGTTCAAACTCTCTCGCTACATGCACACGTTTCCCTCTCTCTCTTTATGTCTGTGTGTCACAGTCTCTCTCTCTCTCTCTCTCTGGCAGGATAGTTATTTACATCTCTAATGCTTTCATCTGGTATTCCCTTTGTGTCATTGTTGTGTTCCCACAAACTCTCTAAAGTCAAATCTTAGAAGTCTTCACTGGCTTAACAAAGACCCCATTTCTGACTTCACCATTTTGATTTTTGCACTCATATCTCGATAGGATCGCGGCGAAATGATTATGGACTGTTTCATGAGAAAGGCCAGAGATCCTGGCCCGGTTCTGGTCCAGAATGCAGGCCTGGGTGGCACTCTGGGGACATCTAGATATAATATATTATAACTAGGCACTTCAGAGGAAGTCTCAGACGCCTGCTTGCTGTAGCTAAAGCCTTTGAAGCTACTTGAAGGAGCGCCATTGTCCTCAAAACCCTGTAGGCATGTTGCAGGAGAGAGAGAGAGACAGAGAGCTTGAAAGAGAGAGTTCAAGAAAGAGGGAGGGGGAAATAGAAGAAGAGCAGACTTTTTGAAGGCAATTTAAATGTCATCCCCATGTTGACGCAACACAGAATTCAATGGCCACTCGTGTCTCACTTTGTCCCTTTTGTCCTCTCTGAAGTGCATACAAATATAGTGTGGCTATATCTGTGTGCGTTTGACTGTGCGGACCGCAGAGGTTTGTGTCTGCCAAACTGTGTATATGTCCATCGTTGCACCTGTTTTGATTTAAAATGTTCTACCACGGCAGACGGGCTAAAGCCCTTTAACAGAACAGCGAAGCGGATAAGCTGCAATAAAACGCCCTGAAATGGCACTGGATTACTCATAACTGTATTTAGCAGCTTTACAGAAGGACATATGACAACTGTAGGGATAGAAAGTTTTTTTGTGGGAAAGAAAAACTCACAGACAGAGAGGGGGGGAGATGTCTAATGCATAGGATTCAATATTTCAAAATTAAAAAAAACTTTGTTATTGCTAAACTATTTACAGTAGGTGTTACAAAATATACATATTTATTAAATATATAATATTTATTCTGTACTAAGTCCCAGATTTTTACAAATGCACTTGCATTTGTTATTTTTGGAGTGAACTGTTAGCTTAAGCCGTCCTAATATGGCAAATGTATGTGTCAGGTATCAAATGTCTGATCGCACAGCTTGGCATTGTGTTTATTGCTTAGAATGTTTTATAGAGCAAAACAACTTCAAGCATTCTCAACACAAGCAATGGCTGCAGAGAGAGAGATACAAAGTTTCATTTTTTTGTCATTTGTCTCTGTCCCAACACACCTCTTAAACAGTCATAATAGAGTCATTTTGTTTCCATTTATTTACTGGTCAGCTGGTGAGAACAGTCTACAGAAAGGACATGACTTTGTTTAGAGTCGTGGGAAAGAATTCACCTTCATATTTCTCTGTCAGAGTTCTGCCAACATATCAAAGGGAAAAAACTGACATTATCATTAACATCTGACAGAAGAATGTAACACTGAAAACATTCAGTTTAACCCTTTCAGTGTTTCAAGAAAACTAAATTTCTTTTGCTGGTCTTGTAAGCAATAACAAATGTTTGTTAGTTATCTTTGCGTTTTAAGTACTAAATCATTAATTCATTATTGGAAGTCTTTGTTTTGAAGTTTAAATCTGCTCTTAGTAAGAAGTCTGTCTTATTGATATACCTTCCATTCAGAATTTTTTTTTTTTATAAATATTGAATACCTTGTTTTCAAATGGAAGTTGCTTTTCACAAAGACACTTTCGAGATCTTCTGTTCAAAAGGACATTCATGAATTAATAATGGTTAATGCTCAATTCTCACTCTGTGAAATGCTATCTTATGTGTTTAATAACACATCACTCCTTTCAAATGCATTTCATTTTACTCATCATTTCACTAATTTTTATTCATGTAATTTCATTGTTAGTTTTATTTTATTTGACTAACTAACTGCAGTCTTAGCACATCCATCCCAATCAAAAGAAGATATTCACCTTGTTGTGCTAAATGTTTTGGCTTGGCGTAAAAGCTCAGCATGAGCTAATTAACTTGAGCTGTCATTTGCACAGCTGTGCCTGTAAATGATATCAATATGGCACCAGGCTGCTTTAGCCATTAGCCAAGCGCCAACCGAGTCCCAATACTTAATGCTCGGTCCATGTTTTGGGTTTGCTTTTTGGTGTTTGTTTATATCTAATTTGATTTTGTTTGATTTTTGTCTTGTTTAGTTGATGATAAAAGCCCACAGAGAGCTGACCAATTAGCCGTCTCATTCCCACCAGGTGGCTGAGAGCATCTTAAAGCACACCAGCTGTTTTTAAAGAGTATCTTGGAGAAATTAAATCAAAATAAATGTAAAAACCGGCCTCCTGTGGAAAATAAGAAAACAAAAAGAGAATAAGTTTATAGGTCAAGGGATGTTTGACGTTTACAGAGGGTGTTTTGATTACACCCTAAACCAAAGCAGTATTCAGTCTTCTTCATCTGTCCTTTAAACACCAAACAACAAGGCTTCAGTGAACACATGCCTTCATCTTAAGCCAAAGTAATTAACATTGTACAAATCTCCCCTCACTCCAGCAGTTGTAACAGGCCACACTCACAGCGCATCTTTGAGTTCTCTGAGCGTAAACTCTGCCAGGCTGTGTGAGAGTTTTCTTTCAGATGACCACATGGTCAGACAGAGCAGAGTTAATGTGGTGCTGGCTACCAGACAATCTTCTCTTTCATGTCTCGGAGGCTGTGAAGAAAACCAGTGGCGTCTTACATCGCCCTGGAAACTCACGGAGCTTAAAAGCTGCAATGTTTTTCATTTGAGTCTCCCAAAAGTTTTTCCTTGCTAACCTTTTGATCTGAATCTTCTTACGTTTTTATTAAACATCCTGGCCTGCTTGAGGTATCTGAGAGTTACCAATCCTTGTTCATCTGATGGAGCAGATTGTCTAACAGAGGTTTTTAATGGAGATCACAGGCTTGAGATCAGTGATGTCACTCCTTATATCAGAGGTCATGATGTCCACAGCCACCAATTTTTCGTAATTGATTATGTCAGAAGTTTTTGCAAAGCCTTCATTAAGATAAATATGCAGTGCTTGATCACACTTTTCAGTAATATTTATCCAGAACACTGAGAAATTGCCATAATTTCTCTTCTTAATGGGATCAAATAGGTTGCATTCATTGGTTAGCGTCAGGATAGGCAAGCAGCTGTCATGCAGGGATGACACTAAGTGTGTTGTGAACTCTCACTGCAACGCTTACTGTGACTCCTTTTGACTGAGTGGTGTTAAATGGGCTTTTGTGTTTGATACCCTCTATGTGTGTTTTGTGTGTGTGTGTGTGTGTGAGTGTGTGATACACTGTCACTGAGCTGTAGGCACAGATGAATCTCTCTCTGTGAGATCACTCACCACTGTTGCCTTTTCATCTCTTAAGCCACTTGGCCTGCGGACAAACAAGGAGACAGAAAGAACGGTGGACAATGAGAGGATGACTGAATGAGCTGAGCGGGAATCTCGGCAATGGAGGGATCGCTGGCTGCACTTCCTCTCGGATCAGGCTCTTTCTTATTTGTCTTCCCACCCTTGGCATTATCCAGCATGAATTCTTTGGAACACTTTGGTGCTGCTTAATTTACATGTATGCCAACAGGCTTTTAATGTATTTAAATCTTGGAAGATGTTCAAAGGAAACCCATAATTCCTCTGAAATGGGCCTTTTGAAGGTTTTATCTCGCTCTTTCTCTCTAGCTAATCTCACAGCCCCTCAGCATGCCACAGCAATTTAACTAATGCCAATTAAGCTTTGCATTAGCATAAAACAGCCTTTTAAGTTTCACATTTTTATATAAAATAAAGAAAAATATTGAATGGTTGACCGTTTACAACTTAAAACAAATGTCTCTGGAGCTTTTTACTTTGGAGCTACTTCTGGGAAATAAAGCGCTCTTGCTCATTTTTTTCAGTTGCCGTTTCAGGGGAATGAGGAAAAAGGAAGAAGGCAGGAAGAAATCCCTTAATGACAACTCAACAGATTTCCTTCTAATTAGCAGACGCTGTTTGAGACGTCTCAAATTCTTGTTTCCGTGTAAATGAAGGTTATGCTATTAATGTTGTACACGCTTGGCACGCCAAGCTCTCAACTGCAGAAATGTTGTAATTGCCATACAGTTTTGTTAGAAATCAATTAATTAGCATTAGCGCTACACTCCAAAGCACAACAGCACACGGCAGAGTTTCATTAGCCACTAATTTGCAAATGCCACCCAGAGGAGACAGATTCTTTTTAGATTTTTTGCATGTTTGCGTGGAAGTTTGAAGTATTTATTTTCTTCTTGCCTAATTCTCCAGGAGGCTGGGAACATTCCTGTCTCTCTCATTCAAACTGTATTACTCTCTCTCGCTTTCTCCACGTACTACAAAAAACAGTGGGATCCAAAATCACTCTCATGAACACTCAACCTATATAATTTCTGTCCATAACTACTTCACTCTTATCGAAATGCTTACAGAAGTGAAAATCATTTTAATTTATTTTAAAAATATATGTTTCTCTTATAAATCTTATGAGATGTTGTTTTATAATGCGAGTCACCATTTACTCTGATAGTAATGAAGATAATAATCGCAATATCATGTTCATTAGGAAGAACGATTGTCACCAACAAAACAGGCGGAGAACATGTCTAGTAATAAAATGAGATGGAAATATAATTCATACATCTGAACATAAACACAGAAAACATCCATATACTTCAGTCTGTAGTTTGAACAGTCACTTAAAAAAGAAATAATTCTGACAAGAACAATAAGCCTCAGTGTTTTTGATGTTTAAAACTAGGCTTCCAGAGAACTGCCAACCAAGTAATTGCCTTATAAATAATCTTATCAACGGAGAACGTTCCTCTCTTTCGCTTAGCTGTTGTCGTGTAAGCACTTGTCATTATTTACTTACGTTTATTTCAGCTCAGCGATGTGAAAAAAGCTTCAAAAGTGGGAAAGTATAAAGGCAGACGGGAAAACAGAGAGCGTGGAGCGAGAATGAATTGTTCAGCCTATTAGCAGCTAGTCACGGAGATTGACTGTCAGCATAAGAAAGTGCTTTCAACAGACTGTTGGCAGCTGGTATAGCTCACCTCAGTCGAAACGCACCCTCTGATTTTTAGCTCCATGCTTCGGTATTGATCAAATCAGTCAGATGCATAAGATCTGGAAAGGTGGCATGAAGGATCAAAGCAGACCAAGAGAACCAAAATTACCTTGACCATCCAGAGCAGTTGGACTCTAGAAGGCAGTTTTAAGCTGCTGTCTAGCAGATGTCAGTTAAAGAATTCACATCAAAGAGGACTGAAAATCTTGTCCCTCTCTCTGCCTCTTCTGTGTGAGCAATTGAACATTTAGCCTTTGGGTTTTGCCTTTTCTCTTCTCATCCTGTTCTAATTCTACTTCTAATGGTTTAAATTACCCTTCATTTTAAGTAAAGAGCTCTGCTGATGGAGGCCATTTAGATGAGTAACCTACTCTTGTGTTCTTCCTGTATCATAACATAATGGTTCTTATTTTAGTGTCTGTACTCCACTATACGTTCTTTTATAGTAATGTGCCATTTGTTGTGGAATGTAAAAGTTATTCATAGTACTTTCATATGAGCTATACTAATTTCTATAACATGCTTAGCAAATATACAAATAGAGAACAAATACAGATGGACAACATCATTTGCATCCAATAACACTTAAGTAGTATAACTGCACAGTCTTTTACAGTAAAAATACTCTTTCTTGGCCTTGTTGTGTTGTCATTATGCTGTTTTCAAATATGGTGTTTCTCAGTGGGAGTGTAGTGGAGAAGAAACCTAATGGAGGAAGATGGACCGGAAAATGTTTATCTGTTTCTCATACAGATATAAGCATTATATGTATACAGTAAGTGTACAGCATAATAACATTTTTCTCTGTCATTTTTTAAGCTTGACAAACAGGGTTACAATATGTAATGGTGTGTATCACTATTAATATCTTGTTGCTGTATTCTCCTGTCACCAGTGACAACAGCTACTTTTTAAAGTATTTCTTTATTGTTTCTGCCCTTTTGTTACATCACAGTGGGTGCGCTGCAAAAGCCATGACAGTTCTATATGTCTTAGAAAGTTTAAGGACACTATGACTCTGGCAACTTCTGTTACTAATTGCTAATGTTTTATTTAGTTTCATTTGCTGGTACTGAACACCTTGTTCCTCACACAAGTGTGAAATATGAGTTATTGTTTTGCTAACAATGCATCGCTCTACAATTTAATAAGCATGTATTTATTCATTTCATCTTGTGTTTTGAGGTCATCCTGTGTTGGTGGTAGAAAGGAAATCAGTGGATAATAAAGAGCACGGCCTTGAGTCTGTACAGAGCTGTGCTTTAAAGGGTCCCGCGTTTGAAGCCATCGCAATGCTGTTCAAAGCTGCAGCTGTTTTGGCTGCTAGATGATGACAGCTTTAACTGATGTTGATGTTGGCATTCATCTCCTGCATCCTTTCATGCAGATGATCCGGGACATGCTGAAATGGGTCAGGGCAGCAACAGATGATGGTACGTACTGCGAGCTGCGAGCGTGTTCGTTTGCAATGAGTGTGTTTATCTGTATCCTGTCCAGAAGTGTTTGTGTATGTGTCCTTGAAATGTCTGGTGCAGTTTGTGCACAGCAGTCAACTAAGTGCCAAATGAGAGACGTGTTGATTTAAATCAGAGAGAGAGAGAGAGAGAGAGAGTTTATTGGTTCCCCTAAAGATCTGCTCCACTGTTCTTTGCTTAGGTGAGGGAGTTGTCAAAATACTGTTGTGGATTACAGTAAAGTATGCAGAAGTCCCAACAATCCCAACAGGAGCAAATTTACAGCCTCATGGCTTTCAAACATACTGGCTATTAATTTGACAGGATTTGTTTAACCAAATATGTCAATTTTGCACAAAGTTTTGTAATAGTCTATCTTCCTGTACTAAGAACCATATAAAGAAAGAGAGAAATTAAGTGTAAAAAGAAGACAGAGAAAGAGACAGAGATACACTTGTTGATTTCCACTGAGACGATAGAAGATATAATATACAGAAAAACAATACAATCATAGAAAGAGAGAGAGAGAGAGAGCACGCACAGTCTCCCAAACCCCTCTGCCGCACATTTCCCCATCATCCACAGACCGCCAGAACTGACATCACCGTGGAAACACGCAGAGGCCACAGGCCCCTCAGTGTCTGCTCTCAATTACACACACACATACACACACACACACACACACACACACACGTACACATACACTGAATCCTCAGAAAACACACGGTTTGGAAAGGACCTGAGAAGGTTATTAAACCTGCTAGAAAAACCTCCACTAAATAAACCTGCTGTGGGACTGAAACAGCAGCCCAAAGAGCAGACAGAAACCAAGCTCAGACTAAACAGGCTTTGTAGACCTTTACTTCTAGGCAAATAAGTTTGTAGTAGAAATTTGAACATAGTATGCAAGCTGTTTATTTTACAGTGAGTGTATTGGACTATTAATGTCTGCATGAACTGGAAGTTGCAACCACATTCAGTGTTCTGATGTAATTCAAAGTGCAACAGATAAATGGGGGTGTGGCTTATTTTTTTCACTGGGAATTGATTGGTTCTAGAAAAGTGGGCGCTTAAAAAACAGTCAGGTAGAAGTGAGGAAGGAGAACACATACTTTAACATGCACCTGTAAGAAATTAGCCTGTGCCTGTCAACTGTAATTTCATTTCAGTTCTTTATTTTGTGTTTTTCAGAATGCTTTAAATTATTCCAAGAACAATTATTTTCTTTTCGTAGAAAAGTGCACATAGTTGCTAGTAAATTGTTTCCCAGTAGTGTAGTTAAAGAGGTTTGAAATACTAAAGCTTTGAAAAAAATTCTAAACACTGTAACTTTTGTACGGCGTGTCTGTCCTTGGAATTCTGAGTGTTAAAACAAAAAACATCTTCATAATTCTTTGTTTTTCTTCTGTTCTGCATCTTATCCCGTTCTCCCTCTCTTTACTGCATTCTTTATTTTTCATGGCTGACTGGCTTTTATTTTCTGTTTGGCAGGGAGGGATGTTTTGAAAAGCATTCCTCTGATTGAACATAAAGTGAGAGGTTTTAACTCGTATCACTATTAGAATATTCATCTGGGATTATGGCAGAGTTAATGGGGAAGGATCAAAGTTCAGCTGCCTTTGAAAAGGGAAAACATAAGACACTGTGGATAACTTGATGGATTGTTATAAACACTGAAAAGGTCAACTTCAACTGCAGAGTCAGTCTTCTCTGTTTTTATTAGTTCGTATTATATGTTGTTTCAGTAAAAGGCCAAAAAGGCAATAGACTGACTAAGATCAAATTTAAAATGACTGTAATTTGGGTTTATTTGGCTTATGGAAATACAATTAAAGTTTTTAGTGCAATTTTTGGGACCGAAAAGCACCAGAAATCAGAAAGAATGACTTAATCATAACTGTTAGTGTTGAATAATTATAACTTATACATTGATGCATATGTGAAAACTAGATTTTTTTATGTTAAAATACTTTCTCCTACCACAACTTAATATATAGAGCAAGCCGTTCGTAGATTGAGTTTCCCAAAAGTATAAACACTGTGGCTTTGTGGGGACGTCAATCAATTGCTCTGTTTGTTTGAGCATCTTGACCAGCCTGACTTAGCAACAACTGGATCGACCAACGGTGTGGTCACGACTGTTTGTCAGTGGAAAATTTTTGGCAAATAGTGACACTAGTAGCTTAGAAATTACACACTTCATATTTAGGAATGTGATGTTGAGGTACTTGGTTTACTTATTTCATGCTAAATCACATTAACTGGGATCCTATAATGTTATATGATGTTTGATACATTGTAACACCTTGAGATACTTTGATAACCTTTGATTGTCATTATGAGCATAATGTGATTTCGACAAGTAGGATATTATCCAGGACAACATCAGCAGAGTGAGCATGGAAAAAAGAAAAAGAGAGACAGCAAGAAATGGGAAAAATCTGTCCTAATAGAGGAGGCCCATACGTTCTCCAGATGTTCCTCAACATGCATCTGAGACATGCAGGAGAAAAGCTTCAGAAAAGGCTCTTACACACACACACAACTCAGATCTCAGTCCCCCTTGCTCATTCACATGTTAAACAATTCACTCATTATTTTACACATTTTATTTACTTATGTAGTCATCACAAGCGTCCATGATTTAGATGTTTTGGTCTGGTACCAATTGTGTAGCATTTCATAATAAACCAACATCTGTATGAAAGAACAACCAGTCCTCAATGTTTCAATAAACATCCATCCTTGCCTTATTTTCCCTCCCTCGTCTTTCCATCCTTCCCACATTCCTTTCTCTTTCCCTCTTTCTCCCTCCCTCATGTTCACAGGATACATTGAATGCCATTGTTTCTTCCTTTAAGGCTTTGTTGTCCCTTAGTACAGACACACATACTCTCACAAACACATGACCAAAACAGCACACACACAGATATGGCCTCAACCTAAGGAACATTTTCCCCGCACAACATCAGCCTGATGCTCGGGTTCTGATGATGTCATCAGCCTCCCACACCTCTTCTCGATTCAAACTCTCTCACAAACTTCTTCCGCCCTCTCACTCATTTTCTCTAAACACATCCCCAATTTACTGTTAGTTGGGTATTAATGGTGTTCCTGTAACTTAAGGTGTTCCTGTAGCTCAGCTGGTAGAGCATTGTGTTAGAATGTTTTTAAGCTTAAATCATATATATCAAAACATTATTTTTAAGTAGTTAGTAGAATGTTTTAAAAATGTTACAGACTTTAAAAGAAAAATTGTCCCAGGCCCTGTGAGGAAAGGGGCCCACTAAACATGGGTGTATGGGGGCTGGGGCCCACCCTTGTAATTTTGTCCTTGGCTCCATGAATTCTAGAAGTGGACCTGATGGTAGCTATAGCAGACTGTGTGCAGCTGACCCAGACCTCCTGGTGCGTGAGACTGAGGCATGTTTTTCTTCCTCAAGGTCTTTTGAATACATCACAGAAGGCCATGACAGTAAATGTTTTTAAGCTCCTACAACACATGCACATGCACACACACAGTCACACAAATAGTCAAGTGTCCATGTAAAGGGAAGGTGAGTCCACACGCAAACAGGGGAACACACATCTGTTGAATGTTTTAAAGAGTGCAGGTTTTCTGCCAAACCTTTTGATTAAATCCTAGAGGAAATTGTAACTTCCTCTCATAGAGGACAAGGTCCCAGATCAACACACACATGCACACTATGCATACACAACTGCCTCGTATCCTTAGAAACTTGGTGTAAATTGCAGACCAAGATTTCTTAATAAAAAAACAAAAGATGGTGGCAAATCTTATAAAAAAGATTATAATCTGAAATGCGGTAGAACAGAATTATATTTTATTATATATTCTCAATGAAAGCTGTGAATTTAATGTGTTGTATTGCTGGATGCAATTTAGTATAAAAAAGTTTTCTCTTGGCCTTTTAGGCTTGGCTTAGAAAGCACCTGAGGTTCTGTCCTATTGACTTAGTAATGCCCATTGTGACCTGTTTAGTGAGTCACTTCAGATAAAACATCTCATCAGAACATAAATCTCAACTCATAAGCAAAATCTTAATTAAATCTGTATTAGTGCTGATTTGTAAAAAGTCAATTGTACCTCTTATCTAATTGGTCAGGGAGGCTTAATATAGAGTTCTCTTTAATAATTGAATCTGACGGTTCTGACTCTGCAGTCCAATATTTTTGTATAATGACCACAAAAACGTCTACTTTTCAAGAAACAATTTTCTGCATTGGATACTGTACAAGCTCTCTCATTGTTTTTCTTTTCCCTCTCAAAATAACAAAGTTCAGCCCAACATTTTGCATCATTTTATTTCATAAGTATGATAATGTCAGCCAGTCATTTTCATGGTTTATTTCATCATTATTGGTTTATTTTGCTATAATGATTGACTGATTGTACATTACATAGTTCAGAATGACCACATTTTCCGTATAGTATGAATAGTGTTTAAATTTTTCTATAAGACACAGAGTATAGAGCTTTTGGTATTATACTTGAAACCCAGCTTTAATGTCTTGAATTTGTTCCTAGCCGCAAATTTAAAATGTCAATATAGCTCCCATTTAAACATTTTATGGGATAAAAATGGAGCCCATTAAGATTTACAGTTTACCGGTTTTGACTCAGAAATGTCTCTCGGCCACAACCCTGTCTTGTGCAGATGCCATTGCAACAAACGCAAAAAAAACTTTTGGTTTAATGTTGGAAAATATTTTTAAACATGTTTACCAATTTTACTGAAATAGCTATGTCAATTGTCTAGTAGACAGCCCTTAATAGTTATGATAAATTTATTGCTTTTTCTAATACCGTATTCAGAAGATTTATTAATAGTGTAGTGTCAAGAGTCTTACACGTTTGACAGTTTCACATTTTTCCAAGTTTGTCATTCATTGTGGGAATATTCCACACAGAGATTTACTATACACCACATGACATAAATATAAACATATCACTCTTTCTTTGTCTGTTTTTCAGATCTGATATCTGTGGCTGTGCTTGACGGGTGACAGTAAACTTAATTTAAATAAAGAAAGAGAGAGGAATACAGAAGATGGGTTTGAATGGCCAGTGTTAAGATTAGGAGCTAAAAAAAATCTCTAACTGTGGGTAGGTTTGCATTGCAGGGCGCCAGAGAGCACCTCAAACTATAAACTCTTGATTTGTCTCTGTGACACCTCTTATCTCAAAAAACTGTTTTTTTATTCTAACTTTATCTCTTTCTTTTACTTCCTTTCTCCACTTTCCCTCTGTTTGTCCTGTTTAGTCTCATTTATTGCATTTCTAATTTATACATGTCCCCCTCTCTCTGTCCATCTGCCAGATTTAAAATAACCAACAAACTCTATTCAAATTACCAGCCAGCCTTCATCGTCTTGTTTCTCTTTCCGCTATTCAGAGGCTCCATCATGGCGGGATAACTGAAAGTGTGTTGTCTCAGGCCCCAGCCCTGTGATGGGGGCCCCTTTTGCTCAGAAGAGAGGGGCCAACTGCTACAAATATTGTCATGGTTCCTG
Source organism: Ambastaia sidthimunki (assembly GCA_036877625.1). Classification (NCBI taxonomy): domain Eukaryota; kingdom Metazoa; phylum Chordata; class Actinopteri; order Cypriniformes; family Botiidae; genus Ambastaia; species Ambastaia sidthimunki. The sequence continues at coordinate 22,217 of JAZGTK010005066.1, forward strand.
TAAATTTTAGCATTGATTCTGTTCACTTTAATTTCCTCCAGTTATCTTACTGTTTTTTTAATGTAGTCTGCTGTTTACCTACATACACCCATTCTGCCATTACAGTATCTTTCGTTCATGCTCTGTTCTTCTCTTCCCTCCTTTTTTTGCTGCTCTCTATGGCCTGTGACAAAAAGGATAATTAACGAGCATCATAAGGCGCTCTCTCTATTAGCCGTGCTGTGGTGAGTTTGCCAGCTCTATCGTTCTGAACAAAACCGTGCGGCTCTTCTATTTGATCCACACTTCAAAGAGGGATCCCCACTGTTCTCCACTCAGCGCCCTAATTGTGTCCTCATTTTGGATGGGGCAAACACCCCCAACTGCTTCAAAACCAGCCAGAGCAGGGCACAGATAGCACAAAAGGAGAACTGCCTTGGGAGAACTTATCTTTTGACGCTGCCCTGTGAACAGTTTTGTGAGTTGACCAGCAGTGGTTTACGGATGGATTTGAAGCAGAAACCTGGTGTTAGAACAGTATGACAGAGCTATGCTCCATGTACACCAAATCGGATGAACATACAGTGTTGATTTGATTGGCTAATTTGTGCCTCTGACCTATGAGCCTTTAGGGAAACGGCAACCACAATGTTATAAACTGAAATTCTGTTTAGCTCAGAAGGAAACCCGAACAGCTATAAAGGACACGTTTTGTATTGGGAGCATCATGTGTTTGAGTATGTGTGTGTGCCTCATCAGATAAAACAGCATTCTTAAGTGGGACACCACAGTTTCCCCTTTTTGGGCACCAGGAGCCCATAAGATAAAACGCCACATCAGCATCCTTTTAATCACAGAAGGATGAACCTTTAAAAAGTACCTTAACCGGTAAGATGCTTCGCTCCCGGAGCCCTGTACACATTTCAATTTCAAATCTGCCATTTT
>JAZGTK010005067.1:2672-23139 GCA_036877625.1 Ambastaia sidthimunki
TTTTACTAAGAAATAGAAAATAAATAGCATTTGTACCAATATAGACTATTATTAAATAAAGTTTTGACTGAAAATCAATATTTAATCTTGAATGCATTTTTGCTTAGGAAAGTGTTTATTAATTTAATTTACAAACTATTACTGACCTTTTTATTTAGGGTTTGGGACTGAACAGCCCCTTATTCCTTCTACACGCTACAAACATTCATAGCACCTTAGCAACTGCACAGCATCACGCTACAAACATTCAGAGCACCTTAGCAACTGCACAGCAACATGCTACAAACATTCAGAGCACCTTAGCAACTACATAGCAATGCCCTGCCAACCACCCACAACTTATGCATAAGCAACTTCATTGTCCAAAAAATGTAAAAACATAACTGATATTAAAGTTAAGGGCTTTTAACATCGCAAGCTAAAAAACAACCAACTGAACAGTCTGAAATTATGATTTATATGGTAACATTGCCAAAACATCTGAGCCAAAGAAAGTAAACTCACAAACCCCAAAAAACGTTAGCCGTGAATCACTTTAGGGGCCTAGTGTTGTACAAGACTTTAAATGGATATAATCTGTTAATCTGATACAGTTTGCCACTTTTCCAAAATTCCAGCCTTATTACCCAAATTAGGAAGAACAGTACTATAAATAAAACCTGTAATAACAAATATCAGTGCAGACAACAATTTCCTTGTACTAAAATTAAAGTTAAAGTGTGCTGCATTTAAAACTAAAGCACAAATGCCCTACTTTAAACACACACACACAGTTTAAGAGGACATCACATAGACATAATGGTTTTGAACAAAAATGATCATTTAGTATGTTAAGCAATTTAGTTTATGGGTTAACTTCTGCATATAATTTTGAACCAGTGTATAAATTGCATAATTTAAACATATATCTTAATTAATCCATGTCAAAAACCTTGATTGAAAGTGCATTACTATAAACATGGTTTTATTACTGTAAATATGTCTTCAGTTTGTTTTTTTCAAACAGGGAACGAGTTGAATTTCTTGTTTGTGGTTATTGAGACCATTCCACAGATGCTCTCTTGTACAGCATCTACATAAAGATTATTGCCTAAAAATAATGTAGATTTGCCTGTTAATGTATTCTTACAACTATTTAAGTAAGAATATTACTTATTTAAATATATCTTCACATACATTGTACCTATACGAGTGGCCCCAATCCTGTAGTTGCTGGTATGGTTTTAACACTAGATGGTGTTAACCAATAAGTTTAGACATGCAACGATCTGACAGAATTCCAGGTTTTAGCTAATTTAGTCCCGTGTCTCATCGTCAGCATGGATCAAAACATCCAGAAGCTGTCAGACTGCATTTTTCCACAACACAACACACAAATTCATGTGACAGCATGTTTATGCCCCATAGATCTGACTTTAGTCAGCGCTAAACCTAAATGAGTGAGAGGCAGTCTCCTAGCAAACAGAACATTACACTGTTCCACACATCATACACACACAAAATGACGGTTTGCGGCTCTGCTCGGGGGGAGACATCAAAAGCAAACGACTGCTTGCTGGAAATACGACTGCCCTCCATATACCCTCTAAAGACCACTTCAGCCCCACGACCATGATGCAATTTGAGCTGAAAACATAGAAATCTACCCCACTGTATTTTTGAACTGAGATGATGGCTACCAAATCATCCTGCTGGCAAGTAAAGGTTTCAATGCGAATGGTTCTGGCTGTATTGCCCATTTTCTGCAGTGTAGCAAAGCCTTCCAATAGCTGCTTTGTTATTTAAAAGGTAGCCATTCAGAGACGTAGCACTATGGCAACGTTAAACAAACAAACGCAAAACAACAGCCTCCTTAAAGGAGATTCTACAGTTTATAAAATAAAATATTGTGCCCTGGTGATCGTAAAAACAACAACAGAACTAACCTTATTAACTTAACAAATACAATACCGTATTGTGAACATTTCGTCTGTACATGTTATTCCAAAGAATGTGTAATCTTTCTCAAAAATGTAATAACTTGTCTCTGAAACGACTTTTCTAATGACATCACTAAGCGCACTTATTTTTCAGCCCCTTCCTGTTATTGATTTTACGTGTTACCATAGCAGAAGTCAAAAACAGCTTCTACATTTAACACAAACACACACAATTTGCTTACCAAATCAGTGAGCTGTCAAGTTCAAAGTGCACCCGTGTCACCATCACAGACAGAAGCATGAAAGCGGTACATTCAGAAGATACCGCATCTCTCTGTATGTGACTCTCATGCTCTTATGTGATATCACTATAATGTTCTGTAGTATGACCCTGAGGATATGACACCTGACTCCACGGCTGTTATGGAGATACTTAAGAAGGGTGTGTGTGTGTGTGTGTGTGTGTGTGTGTGTGTGAAAGGTGTTGTTAAAACAGATCAGATCATTGCTTGTCTTAAAACGTGTTTTGATTTGTTATGAAGGAACTAAACAAAATACGATGGATTGAGGACATTATGTGGTCCACAATATAAACAGATTAAAAAATTCAAGTGTTTAAACAAACTCCTGTTTGAGAACGGTATGATTTTTATTTAATATTGTAATGAAACAATATATCAGAACAAATCTGCTCTTTAATACATGGAATGATGTGTGTGATAGCACACAGAAATTAAGGACAGATCTTTGTTCCTGTGTGTTAGTACTGTGTGAACAGGGTCATATTTTAACACTTCCTGATGAAAATGTGATTATTTCCAGCCTGTATAAAATGTGAAGGGTCTCTCCTTAAAATTAAAAGTGTATGAAATTGAGATATTCTATGCCTTTAATAAAAGCAATGTTTCAAAAACACCACAGATTATACACTGTTCTTATAAATGCACCTATGAATACACTGCTTATTGTTGCCTTTGCACATTAGTATTTTCACATATAAAAATTACAGCAACATACGGCATCTGTCAAGAAATTGGAACATACACAAGTAACTTGTCCATAAAAATGATCTCTGAGGTTTAACGCATTGAAGCTGAATGCAAATGATGAATAACATCAGCTTTAGTGCACTCATGCCTGACGGACTGACGATTTGACTCCTGACGCTTCACACACAGCTCTGGATTAAGAAACACACTAATCTCTGCACTTCTGCTCCACATCTCTCATGGTGAGTTGTGTGTTTAGTTTGTAGGTCCCTGATGTCTGAAGTTGAAAAGTAAAAAAAAATAACCAAAAGAAGGTTGCATATTGATATTGCATGTTTAATATTGCGCTTGTGCATCTGGGATATTAAAACACTCAAATAAAACAAGATGCATGTGTGTTACTATATTAAACGCACAACTTTATGGTCTGCTTTCATAAATGCAGAAATGCGTGACACACATACACACAGCTGCTGAGAGTTTCCATCCATCAGTTAACAAATGTTCTCCAGTGTGTCGGAGGGATAAAAATACACAGAAACACAGGGGGCACATCACGCACACAGAACAGTCACATAAACCAGGTCAGAGCACCAGTAGTGACACACAGACGCAATGTGTGTCATTTCCGCTACATCAATGCCAAACAATAATGCCAAAATTTATGACAAATGTCAAAAACACCATAAAATTAAGAGGGTTCTGTGGATTTCAGTCCAAGTGTGTCAACTTTAAAGTCACTATGAAATCAAAATTTTACTATTCTTATTTTTTATGGATTACTGCAGTGTTTTCTTAAATCCATGTGCCCTTTTAATCTTTTAATCAAGGTCTAAAAATACTTCCCCTTCGGAACAGCAGACCTTCTTTTATGATGTCAGTGTGACAGCCTGGGCGGAGCCACACACATATTTAAAATGTATAGTCTGTCCCAGGTAAACGGAGCTAAAATATTAATAATTCACGTTGCACCACACAAATTTTGTCCAATCAAATGCTCTTTAGAATCAGACTGTCCCTCCTCCTTATACCACATACAACCGACAAGAAGTAGCAAAATCATGTTTGATGGCTGTGTACTAACAGTTACAGCAACTAACCTCCGCTTACTAGAATAATGTCAACACAAGACAGAGCTAGGCTTGTCAATAAATCTCAAAAGGATCACACGTCTTTGTAAAGAAATTAGTTTTATGCAGTTTTTGTTCAATATCCTCAAAACACTAAAAAAAGCTTTGTATACTAAATATGTGTGCTAAAGATAATTTGCCTTCTGAGACAGTAATAGAGTGCAAGATAGCTTTGAAATGATCTGAAAGGATAGACAAGACTAATCTGTCGTGTGTGTGTGTTTCTGTACAGGGGGCATTGTTGCATCAGGCAGTCGAGTAGTAGCAGTGGGTTAACGGGTTCATTCTGTATCCCAGCATGCACTGCAGTATCCTTTTATGCTACACTATGTGTGGGAGCCAGCATGTCAGTGGGAGATGATGTGCATATATGTATGTGTATATGTCAAGTGCAGTTAAAAACAATGCACAACTTAACACAAATAATATTGGCATTTCGCGCAATCCACCGCCTCACACAGATGGATACAGCAATCCAGTAGAAACACCTACTACCAAGACTTATTCACCTCCATCAATTCAACAATTGTTAAAGGGATAGTACACCAAAAAATGTATTATTTAATTATGTCTTTTCAAACCTGTGTGGCTTTTCTGCTTCTGAGGAACACAAAAATATTTTAAATATGTTAAATAACAGTGGCACCCATTTACTTCCATTGTATGAACACAAAACCACTGAGATATTCCTCAAAATATCATTGTGTTCCAAATGATGGAAGAATTTAAATTTTTTGGTAAACTATCCCTTTAATGGAAACACCCAAAAACCGAGCAATTGCCAGAAACAAAGCGCAGATTTCACCCGCATGCTGCATGCTACAAATGCTAAAGATCTGAGAGGGCAGATCGAACAAGTCACCGTTTTCAGATGTTCAACAGATGCCAACAAATTAGTGGAAACATCTGCATGCTGGAAGTTTTTCAATGCAAAAATGAGTCCTTCGGTAAATTAATCTTCATCTCAATTAATCGGGCACCATATGAATTATGACCTCATAATGCAACGTATACCCAACAAACCTCAAAACAACGCTTCCTTTGGCCAAATGCAGCCAAAAAAGTGAACTACTAAGGTTGTACGTCAGGCAAATTAATGTTATACTAAATCCCTTGATTTGTCTTCATTGTTAAGGGATCATCATATCAGCACAAACGCTAAATTGCAGCGTTTATTTAATCCTATGGCAAAAGGCCTGTGAGCGGCAATAAACATGACATACTCTAAAATGAATGCCATCCCTTTCAGAGCTGGAAAAACCACAAAGAGTTCTGGATATGTTTGAAGTCTAAAGCTTTTACACAGGAATGGCTGGAAGATGCTGTAAAGCCCTCCTCAAAACAAGGTGATGACAACCTTGCTGAGCATGTATTCTTGTCACACAGTCTGATTAATGTCTTGAACTTCGTTTCAAAGTAAGTTTGATGAATGACAAGATTAAAGAAACACCCCAAAACGGGCCTCAAACAGAAAAATGAAGTGAACAAATAAAAGAAAGTACATTAGCAGGCTGAATTCGTTTTTGAAAACGTCAAGGTTTACAGCTTCAGTCGCTCAGCAAGACCTGACAGACTGAAAGAAGAAAGCAAATCTGAGGTGATTTTAAATGTCAAAGGTAGATTTTCTGATAGCTGAAGAGTCAAGAGGAGCCCCATGGAGACCTTTGCAGTTTACCAAGAAATTGTGTCAGTAAGTGCTGTTATGATTGAGAATGAATGTGAGAAAGACTAATATAGAGAAAGGTGAGGGATAAGGAGACAGTTATATTTTTGTAATTGTAGAAAGATCTGTACAGCCCTTGGATGTATATATGGCTTTTGACACTGTTCAGAGCTGCTTCTGTTAAAGAAACATCATAACATGAGATTATTAAATTAAGCTGTCGAATGGATTTCCAGCTACCCTTCAGATTAAACCCAATGTGAGCTACAAGATGGCTCCAATACATCTGTTCGGACAATTTCTACGAGTGTTCCATTATAAGTAACATGTGACTGTATATGAAATGAAATTTCATCATCACATAAAAATAAAATAATGTACTTGACTTATGCCACCAAAATGATTACATTTCAGATCTTTCAGGGATTCAGTGCCTTGTTTATAGTTCAAGGTTGTGTTCATCTAACACATCAGTTTTTTTGTGCTAAATTGCCATCACTGGACATAAAAAGACACTCACATTGATGGCTCATGAGAACTTTACAACATCCCCAGAATTCAAATAAATCACAATAAAAACACGGCGTGCAACAGCAAGCATTCAAAGTGTGTGCGGCATGTTTGTATGGTGGCTAAAGGGCAATTCCAAGCTGTCTGCCAATACTTCCCATTCCCATCCAATCAGGCGGCTGGAAAAGCCTTCCTATTTACAATATTCAAAGCGTCTCTGTAAGAATCTGGAAGGAGAAGCACAGAGCACCAGGGCACAATTGCAGCCCTTTCTAAAATGACAATCAAGAGCAAATACTCTCCAACAATCAAAACAGCTTGTGGTAATTAATGTCTCCCACAAGTCTCTGCGTTGAGTTACTGAGAATTACACAGCAGACTGTTTTCCCAACAATCCCACATTCGTTCATTATAACTGTTTAATAAGACTGAACATTTCCTGCTGTGTTGGGAAGCAAAAAATGTGTAAAAGTTTACATTTCGCTAACTGGCGTAGTGTGTTATATGTACAAAGGTTATTTAAAAAACACTTTTTGAAGGTGTCATAAAATACGGTACATCAACATTTGTCTGATTTTTCAACATTTATACATTTATGGTTGTTATTATACTGAAATAGCCTATGCTCATCTGCTTAAGGAAATTAAACTATAATAAAACAAACATTTTTTGTAGCATAATGCTTGTACTTCTTTAATTATCTGTAATGGTTTATGATTCAACATGTCCTGACAAGCTTACATATAAAACACTCACATTCACAAGCAGATCAAACAGTATTTCAAATCTTTGCACTTAGCATAATGGACCCAAAACTGCATTCACATGCAACACATTCTAACTACAAGAAAAACAAGACTAATATATGCAGAGTCCAGAAATCAGTTTCATGTTTATGTGAAAAAAGAGCTAAAGAGGCTAATAGCTAATACCTCGGTCAAATACAGTCACATGGTTCACTGACATGCAAGCTTGTCCCATTTAAATAATAACCAGCTATTACTCAGTAGGACTGTAGGTCCAGCTGTTATGTGTTTCAGAGCTTTAATGTGATACTATTTTAAGTCTGACATTGCAGTCAGATCACAAATACTGCCTGTATATTGAAAGTCAATCTGACTGCAAATTAAAGGAGGATTTCAAGAAGTTATCAGATCTGGGCAGTTAGAACATTTAGAATAAACTCTTTACAAACTATTATATTCCAGATATCATAATAGCAGTGTCCAGGAGTATATGTTCCACAAAACTGTCTTATTTTTAATAGAATTAGAATAAGACTTTTAAGCTGCCATAATGCTGATAATCTTGGAATATTATGGGGTGCAAGATCTACTAAGACCATTAAAGCACTGCATGTGGAAACAGTCTTACTGCATCTATCTACAGAAACAAAGTGTGGGATTTGTCACCATTTAAGTGAATCCTGTTAAAACCCCCAGCCATCACAGAGCTTCAACATATTTCCTGTGAGTGTGAGAACGTGTGTCTGCGTGTGTCCAGAGATCCAACAGACTCGATGACTTAAGGATGTTTGGTGGTTTAATGTTTCCATGTCAGGCTCAAGATAAAAAGATGTATTTTGCAAACCACAAATCTTTAATCTCACTGCAGCACAAGTTTTTGTGCAGAACACTTATTGGCACAAATTAATTACACATTTGAAGCCGATGCAGACTTTTCTGAACACACACTAACATTATCCTGCTAATGACACTGGGAACTCCTCCAGAAAAGCCCCTGTAGCCAGTCTGTGTAATTTTGTGTTGACTGATAGCCAGATAAGATAACAGTAAATCTCTCTCTTAACTCACCCATGACAGAAAAAAAATCCTTTTAATTGTTATAAAACTTCTCTTGTCTGGGAATACACTAAAACTGGCCAAGAGACACTAAAAATATGGCTGGCCTAGAGGAGCCAGTCAAAACAATTGCAATGAAAATCTAAATCCCCACAAATCCTTCCAACCACAGCTGTAAGTTGTCAACCCTGTCTGTAGATCCTATTGGGTTCCCATTTGCATGGATACTGCATACCGCGGTCTTCCCACTGATCTGCACGGATACATGCGGTACATGTGACAAGAAATGCAGAGGTATATTGTTAGAGAAGACAAGCACAGGACCATAAAGTCTATGTTTATCTCTAAACAGTGCGGATGACTGTACAACATTTACCGCAGTTTTTACCTTTCCGCCCCCAACCAACACTCCCCCACCAGAAGGCAAAGCAGAAGTCAGGCGTTCTGTGCAATCCGCAAGCTTACTCAAGCGGCAGCCCACCGCCACCACACTAAAAATATCTCATAAGCCATGTGAGGAATTTGAAGTCATTCGTTTTTCTGCAGGTTTTAACTGATATCATGGACTGAGAGCTTCCAGTGTTTGTTTGAACATCTACGGTAGATAATGACATCAAACCGCAGCAGTTTATTGTAGTTTCTATCCTGCGTCAGAGAAGATTAAATGAAATAAACTTTCTTCAGGAGCCTTATTGGAGAAGGTAAAACTGTCCAAAAACGTCAAGAACAAAAACTGTAAAGTTCACCCAAAAATGAAAAGCGTGCAATGAACAATCTGAAACTGAAGAAACACAAATTAAATTTGACAGTTATGCCAGAGATCAAGATTTCCAGACATTAACAGTATAAATTTTCGGTCTGTTCTTCACATAAAGCTATCAAAGGGCTTTAGATGATCTGGAATATAGTACATAAGTCAAATGTATGTTTATAGTGCTCTTTTTGTTTATTTTGGAGTTTGGCAGCCTGTGGCCACTACATCACTTTCAGTGTTTGAAAGATGGTTGATTTACAAAATTGGATTTAACAGTGAAAAAACTGAAAGTACAGTATATTTTTATTTAAACTTAAAAGAAGCAGATGTTGCAGATTTCTTACGACTTCAAAAATCGTTGACAACCAAAAAACATAAACTAACAGAAGACATTACCTCTCATATGAAGAACATCTCCCAACAAAAACCAGAAGTCCTTTGACATCAGTCTTGCTAACCTTCTAAATAATGACTACTTTACAGCCACTGTCATGCTCTTCAATGAAGATTTACTGTGTTTTAAGGAACTGTACAGTACAATCAACTTTAGGTTCACTAGGACTATTAATCTACAGAATCTTAGACTGCTGCTTTGTGTCCCACATGCTAGTCTTCTCAATGACCCCCTCTTTTAACCTTTGACCCCCACTGTTGCTAGGAAACTAGTCAAACGTGCTTCCATTCAACTTGTGTTAAAAGTTTTACCTCAAATCTGAAGTACTCTACAGCCAATGGAACGTCAGGTAACATTGAAACTTTTCTGTGGATCTTCACAAACTTTCTCCCCCATTGATACCACTGGGTACAGATGGCAAGAATATTTCTGGGGATCAACCAGAGGCCAGAAGCAGGCCAGGGTATATCCTCCTATTGTTGGCTCACGCTGGGGGAGCAAGAAGATCCATTCATGGACTTTCCTGGTGAGACTGCTATACATAAACTAATAGAACTGTCATAGGATAATCCACGGTCGTCCCCTCCTAAACCTCTTGTTAGCACGGAGGAGAGCAGCAGTAATGAAGGGGCTATAAGATTATTTATATTTTTATGGGAGTAGTGTTGTTTCTTGAGTCCTGGGCTCTGTCTTTACTGATTTGGTATAATGACATGCAACAGAAAACCTTAATTAACCAATCAAAGTACGAGATGCAGCTTAACCTGTTACAGAGCTTTAGTGTCTGAATAAGCTCTGTAAACTATCACAATCAGAGCAAACGTGATCAGAACGGTTTAAATATGATATAGTCACAACTGCTCTCTACACATCTGGCATTAGGTACGAGAACTAAGGGATTTTACGATCCGGTTCTGATTCAGTTTTTTCTTGATAATTTAGGTTCCTAAATGCTTCCATTAATGATACTATTAGTACCTCTGAGTGTTAATGTGTTTTCTGTCCATTGCTAAATGATGAGAACTCTACAGATTTCAACATAACAGATACAACAAATCAGAAATACACTTAACAAAAGGTGCTTACACAAACTTTTTGAAAGACTATTTTGAGGGGGATAAAATCAATAAACAATAAATATAAAAAAGTAGCATATTATACTTCAGCCATACGAACAGTGTTTTTTAAAATGTTAAACCAGTTATGAATATTAACTGAATCATAAGCTTGTAAATTATTCATTGGCATAATAAACACAAAACTCCAGACTGAGACATGATCAGGACATAAAACTATCAAATGGATAGTGTTGTTTATCTAATGTTGTTAAAAATTCAACATTAGATAAATGAGATTAAAGTGGTCACTTTGCACAAGCTCAGGACCCAAAATAGTCAACCTACACTTACACAAATGTTCAGACAGTGTGAAGTGAATTCTAAAAATAGATGACCTGCATCTCTCATGCAAAAAATATAGTTATCTCAAGACCCCTCAAAATAACCAGCTACAATTGCTGCACCAGCTCTGAAACAGAACGAGTGGAATTAGCTTCAAGAATAAATGCAAGAGAGCTTCAAAATAACATACACAAATGACACTTCATTTGGCCAGTGGAGTTCAGAGAGCAACTGACCTGTTATCATAAATCCTCTGGGCGAGTGAGTGATGAAATATTTAGGGTAGTGTTTGTGGAGTCTGTAGTCTTTCTCACTCCTTGATCGGTTGCGTTCAGAAGCCCGGTCCGAGAACTCGGAACTGGGCCAAGCCCTGCGGAGAGTGGTGCTGCGTGTTTTTTTCATGGTGAGCACAGACAAATGCGGTCCACTGTCACCGCTGCACACCTTATGATGTCACTGCCACGATCACGCTTCAGACATGCCACTTTCTTGCCTCTCTCTTCTTCTCTCTATCCGTTAGTCTGACAAACAAACATGCAAAGAGCATGCACCGTCACGCACAGTCAGAAAATCCCCTAAGAATGCTTTTGGGTCCTCCTCTTGGTCCTAAATGCGCCAGCCACAGATGCATGCATCGATGCATTACCCTCCACAGTCCTAATCCTGGCTTATACTCTCGTGCACACTCTCACATGCACTGCAATTTCAGCAACATGTGGATGGAAGACGAGGACGTGTGTGGGAGCGGAGGGGCGATGAGACTCACTCAGGAAAGACGGAAGGAGGGGATTTAGCCAGGATGGAAGGCAGGGGGGTGCAGAGGGGTCAGAGTGGGGGGCTGAGGGTTTTTGCACCGTGAGAAGATCCCTAGATTCAGACAAAAGATCAATTCAGAAAAGCTTCAGTCCACTAGTGCAGAACCATCGGGACAAAAAGACTCCCCCAAAAACAAATGCGTTTTAAAAGTGGAAAACCGCAGCAGAGAGCAAGTATCAATCGCTCATCTTGTGCAGGGCAGGGGTCCGTTAACCATGCAGAAATAAAGTACATATGAGAAACAGAAGATTTAAGACCTTCCCCCTTTTTTAGATTTAAACCCAAGTCTGCTGTTTAAAAAACACCACATTTAAATGTCCAAATGTTCTGTTCAGAAGCGTGGTGAGAAAGAGGACAGAGTGAACAAAAGTGAGCAGATCTCTGATGCATTCATCACTTCACAATGACAAGGATAAACCACTGTCTGACTGGACTGTTCTGAAGAACCTGAGCCGTCTCCTTGTCCTGAAGAGGTGTCTGCCTTGCCTTCCCTGCACAAACACACACTCTCTTCCAGGCTGACGCACACAGTTCCTCGCTTTCGAATGTGTACACTAATGTCTCTGCAGGAGCTGTCCGTCTCCAGACTCGTTGAGCCAGTTGGGGTGCACTACTCGCAACAAAACTTTCAGTGCTATTGCTCTAGCATTCCCGCTCTCTTTTCCTGGCAGCTTATCCAGCCAATAGAAACACATTGCTTTATTTACACATGGTGTCTTGCAAGCTCCCAAAGCAGTCGGACCTTTGCAGCAAAAAGCGTGTGAGGGAGAAAGAAGATATCTCTCTTATCAATGGGGAACAAAAGACAAAACAGCAACAGCTTGCAGTGTGTCCCGGAACCTTTTCTCCACCAAAAGAATTTTCCCTGTCTTTTTTAATTTAAAATACCTCCTTCCTCCAGGCAGAACCGATCATAATTCCCATTTGTTCCTGACGGCCGAAGAACCAGCTGCATGAGAATTCCTCCAGAATGCAATTAAAGAGATCCCTGCACGGCAGCACGAGCAGGAATGAGGGTTCGGGGAGCAGCGCGGGATGGTGAATGGAGTCTTCCCTCCCTCTCTCGCTCTCCCTCACTCTGCCACTCTGTCCTCTCCGTCTGCTTCTCCTGACAGAAGCACAAATGCGCAGCTGTTTGGAAACACAGCCAATCACTCTATGACAGCGCGGGAGAGAGAGATATTGTGACAGACACTCTCTCTCTCGTGCAGCACAAACACACTGCATTATTTAGTCAGTTACACTGGGGAATACAGAGAGCGGAGAGGTCCATACACACTAGAAAAATCTTTTTCAAATGTAGTACTTTTGTATTGTTTGCCAATACAACACACATTTACCTGAGAAGCAAAATAACAGATATTAGATCTTGTTTTTAGAGAAATCTTTAGTAAGGGTTTAAACTTACATTTATAATATGTAATGTTATAACTTCTAAAACCCATATTTGCTAAGGAGGTAAAAAAACCTTCTATATAAATAGAAAACAAGTTATTTTTCCCCACTGGTGTGTGGTTTGTTTATCTTTTAACAATGAACCTCACAACAAGGGGGCTATTATCCATTTTTTATGTCTTGTTTTTGGGTGCACTACAATAGGTGTTCATGCTTTGTTTTTAAAAAACACATTTTTTCCATATTTTACCTTATTCTACACTGCTGTTTGCATTCTAATAAAAACGGGCTGTTGAGTTCTGAGGCCCCTCCCTCAGAATCACGCAATGGGGTCAGATTGGTTAGTTTGCCCAGTGTGTTGTAACTGGCTAACCGCCTGTTATGTGTTGTCTGGAAGTTTCATGGAGTTGACAGGGAGCCACCACGAACCCAAAAAGAAGACAGCTGTAGTTCGTTTCAGCCGTTTGCTGTAATCCCTAATAAGCGATTTTGGTTAAAGAGAATAGCAGATATTGTTTATGCTCAGATAGCAGCATTACACACTACTATGACACTACTGCTTTGCAACAATGTACCATTGTGAAAAACGCTTTATAAATAAACGTATAAATAATAAATAATACTAAAGCTGAAAAGGTGAAAGGTGTACTGTTGCTTTGAGTACATGTTTTTTACATTTCTTTACAGTAATTTAGTGTTTTCCAGTGCGAATACACTTGTGGAAAGCATAAGACTAAACCATGCAGACAAAATAAAAATTAGATCTCACCAATATCTCAGTTGCTTCTGCTAAACATCAAAGCAAATGGATTATTTTACGTAAGTTACCTGCTTTTTATATTTTTTTTATTTACATTTCTGAATATGCCAGACGCTTTTACCCAAAGCGACATTTGGGGCCTACATTTTTATTATACACATTCTCTGGGAATCGAACCCATGACCTTATCGTGGGCAACATGCTCCACCAATTAAACAACAGAACTCTGCTATAGAGTTTCAAAGCTCTCAAAATCTCAGACTGTGCTCAAAATGCCCAAGAAACCAAACAAAGTGTGAAGAGTTCAATATAAGTCAATGGGCTGTACTTTCATGCTACATCTTAATATTTTCACGTGTCTACTCTCATTTGTTAAGAACATCTAGGAGAAACTTCTGAACCAAGCTAGTTCAAACATAACAAAGATGTCCTATACTTCAACCTGAGCTTTTAAACAGCAACCTCTAAGAAAAAACATCTTCCCCTGGGAATAGCCATTTATACAGGAACTATTAAAGGCGCTGCATGTGCGGTATCCTGCAATTTGTCCCAGTATAATTTGGCTTTAGCTGTAGTTTTTAGTAACTTGTATTTAACTAGGCTGCTATTTTTCTTCATCTCGCTCAGCTCCTCAGGGTAGATCATTAATCAGAGGGAGGACCTTCCTCTCGGCCCGGCCAACTGAACAGCGAGAAACTAATGCTTTTCCAATACGCCAGAGGTTAAAGGTCACCCTTTCACAATAAAGCGTCCCTCCACATCTTATTATTCTCCATAACAATCCATGACCAAAACTTACTGCAAACAAACTGGTGTAATTTTTTTTACTAACTAAAATGAATGTTTATGAATGGACGCAAAAGGATGAAACATCTACAGAAAACAGCAAATGACAAAGTTTTTGCATATTGGATGTGACAATTTAAAAATAATATTATGAAAAAATGCCCTTATGATTAGCTCCAAAATGTAATTCATATTCAAACAAAGCCTATTTGTAAAAAGTAAATGGTGTGGCTGGAATTTTGGAGGTGGTTTGGTTAGGCGTTGATGATTTGCAGGCAGATCGTGTTAGGTTACAGAGCTCTTAATGGAACACTACAGAGTCATGGAGAGCAGAAACCTGCTGTAGGTCAACTTCAACCATGGATCTCTAATACAGACATTGCGGGAGTCTTGGCAAATGCAGTTTACAACTTTCCATGAGGCCTGGAACGTTTGGAGGACAACAATGCATCTGGCATCCTGTGGTTGAAAAAAGCATGGGAATGGCCAAGGTCATGGTTTCGATTCCCAGGAAATACTTGTACTGAAGGAATGTATAGGACCAGGTCAATTTGATTAAAAACGTTCTACAAATAAATGTATCCTTAGGCATTGCTGGTTAACATTCTTTAAGCGATTAGTATGCTAAACTCTTTAGTTGTGTCGTTGTGTACGTTCAACTGTCGTTTCCGACCCAACCAATAAAAGCGTTCAGACATCTTTGGCAGAACGGTTTCCAAACTGGAAAAGCACATGCAGTCATTTCATGCCTTGCAAACCCTTCGTGCTTCATTCCTCGCTTTCTCGTCGACCGATTCGGGCAGCAGTGAAGCTTTACATGTCTGGGTTTGGTTCACGTTTGCTGGGTCTGCTGTGGCTGGTTGCTCTGGTTGTGTTATGTCAGGGATGTCAGTGACGACAGGAATGCAGATGAGGTTCGACAAATCACACGCCTCGCCTTCCAGAAAAAACTGACAGTGTGACCCCTAGAGGGTGTCAGAAAAGCAAAGCGCAGTCTGGAGTAGCACAACACCCAGAGTGGAGGGGGTGTCTTCAAGATTACTTAAAAATTCATTAGCGAGGTGCAAGAAACCACTTAAAGGTTAAGAAAACTCTTATTGACAATCTACATTTACAAAAAAATGGGCTTTCCTGTATAGATTAATACATTTGTATGTCTGTATTATGTACGTACAGACACGCACAAGCCATTAGGTTTTCAACCAGTTGCGCTGTATAAAATGTTTAAAAATAAACTAGTCAAAAAAAATCTAGATAAACTAGTTGACTTCCATCATTGACAAAGTGACTGACTATTGTGATTTATCTGTATTAGACAAACTCCTGTCAGACACTGTGTGTCTATGTCTATTCTCTCTGACTGACTGTGACCACAGTTGGGTTCAGCGGGTTGGATACATTTTTTATTTAAACCTGGGAACTCCCTAGCATGCACCCGCCTCGACCCCCCATGTCTGAAAAAAACATGTTCTTAATTACCACCCCTGCCCCCCGCTTTCAAACCCAACTGTGTTTTCTCTCCCACACTCAACTTTTTTTTTCAGTATCACCACAAAACTCCGTCTCCCAGCCATACCGTAAGAAACATACTGACACTCCCACGCCAACCAATCCCAACACGCCTCCATTACAGAGTGTCAGAAAGCGCTCCAAGCTACACAAACAGCTCTGTTTGCCCATATTTAGGCCGTTCCATCTCCAAAAATACCACAAATCACTCTAACGATCACAATCTTACCGAAACAATTGGACATCATCTTCTTTGCCTCTAAGACTTGGCTTGTTGAAACAAAAAAGCCATGTTACTTTTTTAGACTCTTCATTTACACCAGCCCAAACATGCAGGGGAACATCATGTCACTGTACAACACAGGCCTCAAGCAACACAGCAAACAGTTTAGGGGTTTAATTTAAAGTGGGTCATGTGATAGCATGATACTCTATTCTGTGGTGTTCTCCAGCTGTGTTTGTCAATGCTTGCCCCCGGGGCTTCTGATTGATGTACATTTTGGATGTCTTCTTTATCTAACCTGATTTGTGGCACATAATTTATCTTATCAGCTCATTAGTAAAATGTTTCATGAACGGGATTGGTTGTTTCTGACAAATGAGAAAGAGAAAAGAGGAGAGAAAGAAATCCACACAATATCACCTCAAATGCCTGAAGTTGACTGCAGTGGTGTGTGTGTGTGTAATAGCTACAGCAAGCGGGGTTGTTAGTTCGTGACTGCTTTAGATACATGGTCAATAAAGTCTGTAGTATGCATTACAGTATGGAAAAATGCAAACTTATTTTACAAATGACCAAATCATTTACACATTAGAAACATTTTCGTCAAGCCAGCCACAAAGAAACATGGAAACACCATTTGAAATCTCAATTAAATACAGCAACATGTAATAATGTGATTTAAGCCCTGAATCTACTAAAAACTTTACAGTCTATCATGTTTAGGAGCTAATAATTCATTACAGAATGTCGTAGTCTTGCTTGGGCCTGCCGCACAAAGTTTTCCATATTACATTTTAATAAAGTCCAACATTTCCTAACTGTTGATTTGTTTCCTAACTACACCGGTGTCAATCCCACAATCCCTAAATAAGACCTGAAAATGATTAAGAAACCCTGATCTAGAACTCCATCAGGGGTCCTGCACAATTGATTTAACAACAACCTGTAATAATGCTTGTTTACAGGGGAACATGTTGGATTTTAGTGGTTTGCATTATAAAGGCTAGAGGGGAAGCCAGACTGCCTGCTCCTCATTTGGATTACAGAGTTGGTCTGAAGACAAACTTCTGACAAATGCAGTGTGCTGTTCAAACTAGATATGTTCTTTCCTCATATCACTCTGGAATATAAACAAAAGTGACATATCATGGAAAACAGAAGTTTTTCTACTTTTTTAAATAAAGGATTTTGACTTATGAAGATGTTCTTGAGCTTTCATACTCAAAGCTCCCTCTTTAGTGCACACAGACCATTTGTCAAAACTAAGGCACAATAATAGGTCATTCAAAAATCTTCATGGTTGTGGCATCACAGTGAGTACTACAACGCAAAACTTCCCAACCCTTGCAATGAATGACAATAGGGCATATGGGGCACAATGGGGCCAACTATGTGGGCACATGGAAGGTGGAAACTAAACAGGTATTTACACATAAAATTATTAAAAGGACAGTAACAAAACAACATTTAACTTTCAGCGAGAGTAAAATGTCAAGAAAACTTGATGACTCTGTGGTAAAATGTAACATGTATTAAATGTTCTTTCCCCTTGAAAGAAAGCAGTAGGAATTTGAGGGTGTGTAGCAGGCATGCATATACGTGAGAATCAGGATAGCACTCCATGTTTGTGCCCTACAAGGAAAGTGCCAATACCAAACTGCTGCCAATGAGGCCAGGCCTCTGGACTCCTCCTGCCACAGCCTAATTTCAGCACACAGGGAGCAATTATGTCCCCCCCATGAAATAAATATGACCTCTGCCAAGCCACAAGTCAATGGCCTCAGTCCAAAGCTCAAAACCATACAGGAGAAACTTCAACATCCATTAGATACCCGAGCTCAACGTCTTCTAGGTATTTCTGTATGTAAATGACCAAAGGTTATGATTGTCTAACCTGCATAGATCATCATAATTCACATTGTTCATTAGGACAGAGTTGATATTTAAACAGATCTATGATGTCAACACCATAACTCCTGAATGAGCTGTTTTTGCATATTAGTTTCTAAAAATGCATAGACAGTAGAGAGAGCTTTGCATTGTGGACCTGACAGTATGTCTACATAGCACAGCACATAAAACTCTGATAACAATTTTCATTTGTTCATGTTATGTCCTCTGTAGTATATCAACACAGTAATTGTTTTCTTGGCCCACAAAATGACCCTTGATCTTTCACCCCCTTCTACCCATAACAAACCTTCTACACCTCCCTCAGCTCTATAATCACATTTTCATATGATACCTGCTCTATATTAAGTCAAGATGCAGCGCCACACTGTTTACATTAGGAAACATTGTTTTATTTTGTGATCCCATATCTGTGTCTTTTTGACATTCTGATTGGCCGCCTCAGAGTTCAATGTCTCTCATATCACATCATGGCCCCTTCTTCTATAAACAATTCAACTCAAACCCTTACTCAAAACTTCACACCCTGAACCACACACGAAATCTATAATCCTGTTTTGTAACTTTTAACACTTTTTTCAAAAGTACAAGAGAGCAGAGAATAATGAAGCCAGCTGACAAGTTTTGAAAACATTTCTTGATGATTTCATCATTGATTTTAATGATGTCAAAGCCATGACAACTACAGAAAACTACAGCATAGATTATCAAAAGCTTGGAACTGACTGTCATTTATCAAAATCCTTTTTGTCTCTTACACAAAATAAATCATATTTCCCAGAAAACGCAGGATGTATAATCAAATATACAGAGAAACAAAAAACAATAAATGGGACGTCTGATCGGCCTGTGGGATCAATAGCTCCAAAACTGGCGGTGAACTCGGTTCGAACTCTGGCTCAGAGGCGGCACTGAATTTATGCAACTAGGTCGCCCGCATGCGAAAGCTAGCTTCAGTCAGTCAGACAGGCTGCCAGCGAGCGCAGGCCCGTTTGCTCTTCACTGCTTCATTAGGGAGCTCTGAAAAGAGGATTCAAACAGAATCTATCATGAGAACTTTATTGAAATCCGAGCAATTAAAGGGAAACCCCTCTGCTCTTCAAAGCAAACAGGAACGAGCCCGAACCGATTTATCCACACCCTCCCCACAACATTTTATAACCGAGAGATGACCGTAACTTTGTAGAGCTACAAAAAACAACACTGTAGAATCAATAATTCTGGCTTCAAACACACAGAGCTCTCCTTTTATGATCTGATCGTATAGCACTTCGGTCCAAACCTTCTCTATGGCACCACAGCACAAGTTAAGCGCTCAGCTGCAGTAATATATGCTGTGTCTCCCTAAGGGCTCTGTAACTCTCCCCGCCAAAGCTAATCATGGTTTAGCAATGAGCGCAGTGCCGAAAGTTTTATTGTGTATGTCTTAATGAGAACGCCATACGTTTGGCGGGGCAGATTTAAACAGAGTCCAAAGATTCTTACACTAAAACGATCTTCAATTCTGTATTGTTCTCAAACCGTTAAAGGAAAGTCAGAATCTATGAGGTATGTGTGATAAAGTCACCAATATTTTGAGATTTCTACCACTTTCATTGAGTGTCTGATTCCACAGAGGTCCAGCATATGGGCACTGGCCTGCTGCCTGGGGAGGAAACTTCATCATTATTTAAGCAATATAATATTTGAGTAATTTATTTCCTGGGGTCCGGGGCCAGACTCACATCCAGGGTTGATTGAGGGGTCTCTGCTTTGTTGTAACTCACAGCAGACGTGTTGGAATAAGGCAATCTCACCTCAGCTGTGTGTAGTTTGGAAAACACACTATCATGGCAGAACAGAATAAAACGTTAAGAAAATAAATGCGTATTTCGGTTCAAGATTTAAAATAACATAGCCCTGTTTTATAATAATACAGTTTAGACATGTGCAAGCATTTAAAAGAGAAATTGTTTTATATTGCCTTAAATAGGCAACAGCAGAGACCTGCATATCTCCAACTGCACAATTGTCATCATTCACCCTGATCTCATATTATTTTCTTTCTTCTGTGAAAAATGAAATAAGATGTTTAAAAAGCTATTGAAAGAAGATAATGATAATGTATATGATAATGTATACTGCCAAGCTTCACAAAAAAAAAAAAAGAAATTCTCCATAAAAGTAGACAGCAATTTGTGTGCTACAGTCCAAATCTTTGAGAAACAGCCCATTACTGAAGTATTTTAAGTCTTTTTTTAAACGCTTGGCAATATAAATCACCACCCATTTCAATTCTCTCAAATCTAAATAATATAATTATGAACAATAATGAATGACACATTTTTTATTTGTTGGTGAACTATTTCTTTAACGTGCTGTTTGTTACATGTGACAGGATAAAGTGATCAAATTGAGCAAAGTAAATAGAGCCCACAGCAAATTGGCAAGTCGAACATATAAAAATAGTTCCAATCAATGCTTTAATCAGCTAGAATAACAACTGTGTTTTCATGTGTGCGGGTGT
>JAZGTK010005068.1:0-23133 GCA_036877625.1 Ambastaia sidthimunki
TATTTCTAGAGTAATTTATTTGTGCTCCAATTCTATTAAAAACTGCAGAGCTTTTCACAAGAAGGGTCTGAGTGGGTTTACTGATGCACAATTAGGGCAACAGTCATGGACATCTGAAATCCAGTTTGAAGTTATTTCACAAGAAGCTTAGGAAAGTGTGAGGTTGACAGAAAGTGTCTTTAATTATCATAGAAACCTAATTTCTTTAAAATTCAACAACACAGTTCAAACTGTTTTTGTTCTTTGTGTCAGGTTGTTATATTGGTTTGAACTTATATTGGTTTGAAGCAAAAAAGGTTTTGCTTTTATTTTACAGTAAAATAGACAGTGCTTTGGTACATATTTGGTAATCCAAGAACATCCAAACAATATTGCAGGAAGGACAAAGCAAAAACTTATTTATGTATATAAACACGTACATGTAAAATAATTTATAATAATGAATTTTAATGATAATTCTGTGATTCTAAGATCGTATTTTATTTTTTTTAAATATCAGGTATCTACTTAAAGCACCAGTGTTTTTAAAACAAAGTGAATTTAAAACAGTTGTCTTTGACTCTCATAGATACAGTGCAACTAAAATAAATGGTCAAGTACGGTAAACACAGCTAAATTCACAGATCACCTTTCTCAAAAAGGAAGTTTCTCCCCCTAACCAACCTCTTAAATTATTCTCCACCCCTAAAGAGGTTTAATCATGCTAAATTTAAGAAAATAAGAGGTCTATGTCTTTTTGCATATCATTAACATAACATACTATTATATAATTTCATAAGCCTTAAATTTTTCAATAAATGTATAATCTAAATATATATGTATATAATCTATATATATCATTTCTGTGTACACTAATACATACGAGATATGTACACACAGGTAAATATGCAGTGGAAACCTCATTCACTGTTATTGTTATTCTAACTCTCACACAAACACATTCAATAATGTGGAAGGAAAAAAGGGAACATGACTATTTTCAGCAGTAACAGTAGAACTTAAGATCATGCTTCTGTTTAGACTGGTTTTGTAAGTTTAGGTTAAGGACCCTGTTACAAATTAAGCTGATATTTAGGGTGAACCATAAGAATTATGGCATCTCAGAAATCCTATGTCACCACCATGAGTTATTGAAGTCACAAAGCACTTATACTTGAAATCTCACACTCATACGTTAAGCCAAAATCACTCTCAAAACACAGTGCAACCATTTCACTCCACTGAAGCCCCATGTACAGTGATATACATTCACTTACCGCATAGATCGTTCTGTGTTTTGCAAGTTTGTTGATTGGAAAACCTCAAATGTTGATATTCCAAAAAGTGGTTCTACAGAACCATGCCTCCCTCTTGTGGTCATTTCCTTCTGCATTGGGCTGAAAGTGAGAGTTAGATTTGCAGCACGTCACTCTCAGATTATTGTTTGCAAGCTCCAGCAGCTGGTTTAGAGTTAATTGGGAGTGTGCTCGTGTGATCACAGTCAACAAAATGAGCTGTTTTGTCTGCTGTGGTGCAGTTTTCTGTCATTGAGCCTCCCCCACAGCAGGGGGCAGTACACCCTTTTCTCGCAAGTGGTTGCGCAGTGTGTTGAAGATGCTGAGCTGTTGCTCTGGCTGCAGGACAAGCAACTGCTGTAAGACCTTACTGGGATTTGGCCCCCTGGGGACAAGAGAAACAACCATTTAAAACGGTGTCAAACTTCCTGTTTGTAAACCTCTGGGATTACAGTAAAACCAAACACAAAAGTGCTCATATCAAAGCTCATAAAGCTTTATCATGAATCTAATTCTAATCATAGCTGAATATTTTACAATAATTAAGTGACATCATTACTTCTAACTCTTTACTGGAAAATTACTCATTTGTATACTTCCAGTAATATTATTTAACATTTTTATATTAATCTAATATTCTTTTCAGACATTCAAGAGTAGAACAAAATCACCAAATGAGAAAGATATGAGTAGATTTCCTCACCTGATAAAACTTGCTATGTAAACATGGACAAATGTAGCCATCAGATACTGACAGTCAAAGCGATCCATGATCCCACCGTGACCAGGGATGGTGTCAGCAAAATCCTACAGAATAAAAAGCACAACCTCACAGTATAACTGTCCTTGCACATAAGTAAAGCAAGTGTAAAGACATAAATCTAAAGGTGAATATATATACAACTGCTCAATGTTAACTAACTTTGATCTTAAAAGCACGTTTGAAGCCACTGGCAAAGAATCCACCAAATGGTCCAATCAGAGAAGCGAAGGAAGAGAGTGCAATACTGTGGATCTGAAACGGGTAGAGGTTCACCGTTTTCTGCACACAAACAAACAAACATCATTACCAGCCAACACAACAAAAACAATGTTTTTGAAATGATAATTGTTCCAAATTATACAGGAATGCAACATCTCTTCAGGTCTCCCTTTCTTAAATCCTCCAAATATATAACATAACAATAATACTCATTCACCAAAGCTTTAAACACAAACAACCTTTTTACTGAGCTACAGTATATTACGGCTTGATCATTTGTAAACTCACCCATCTGATCACATTCTGAACAACTGCAGGCAGCGTGTATTCCTGCATCACAAACAGACTTGAGGGTTCACATTCTACCGCAAAACGGTTCGTCTCGCTGTTGTATTCCACCGGACACACAAAGTACTGGTACTGGGACAGCAGGTACGCAAACTGGGATGAAAGGAAGACATAAAGGTTTTGATCTTAAATTCCATCTGTTTTTACAAATTTGGTTGCTGGTGGTTATCATGAGGTCCATGTGGTGTTAAATGCAGCTAAAGGGTTTAATGACTTACAAAGAAACTTAAGACCACCGTTGCGAAAAACCCTCCGATGAAGCCCTCCCAGGTCTTCTTTGGGGAGAGCTGAGAGACAGCACAGAGTATTAAATATGCAAATTAATTTTTCCATGACTTTCAGCAGTTCAACAAGGTGAGGGAGAACATTTCTGACAAAATCTTTAAGGAAACATCTACAGCATAAATATATGATCAGAATAGTTACCCACAAAATGGGTTCACCTTAATCAGTGGTGTTCTTCCAAAAAAGAAGCCAAACAGGTAGGCCATGATGTCATTACAGATCACAATTGAGATTGGAACTATGAACCTAGAAAATAGAATTATACAATTTTATTATCCAAAAATGTACAACTAGCAGAAACTGCAATAGACACGTTTTGCTCTCCCAACAAGCCACATACTTTATCAAGTGCAACATCATAAAACAGCAATGCAGTTGAGAAACTCAAGTAGAAGTGAGGTGAAACCTTTGACAGGTCTATCAGGTCAGGTGGGCTTACCAGATCATTCCCTCAAACAGGTTCTGAATGACCAGATGTGACTGAGTCACCACAATCAACAAGGTCACATGGGTCCAAGCAAACTGGAATGGCAAACACAAACACACAATGGCCACCCACACAGACACACATGAACAATCACAGAGTGAACGGTTGACATGTCTTTTGATCACTGAAAACTATGATGATAATGCAAAGAGACAGCGTTAAAAAATCAATCACAACACAAATCAATCTGCCACTAAACATTAATCCAGAATTATTGTATTGTAATATAAGTTCCTCTATGATGCCACGGTAGACCATGATTATATAACAGATTTAAATGACTGTATTAAGACCATTAAATGACTTTAAGTTTAAAAAATGTACATGAAATGGTGTAATCAACAAGTTTAACTGATAAAGCAAATTTGGCTGGAATGACAACACATTCTTTGAATAGTTTGCTGCTGAGTGTGGGTGTGTCATAGCTTTTTCAAGTTCATCTGGAATGGGTGTGAACACACAGTAACAAAGAAAACGACAACGGCTGACATGAGGAGTTTGTGTGAAGTCATTTACAGTTTGAGCCTCTTATTAGAGACATTGATTCACTGTGGCTGAATTTAACAGCTCGACATTAACCAAATTACGTCTTTGGTTAATGAGTAGCTGGAAGTTCACATCCAAACTAGATTAGCACTTTCTGAAGAAAACACCAGTGCTTGCAAAGCAGCAAAAGAAAAGTGTTAAAGTGGTTGTTAATTTTGGCTTGTAGTCTTTGGTTCCGTATTAATAAAAAGCCGCATCTGAGAAACGGTTGGTGTTGTCATGACACTCAGCGGGTTTTTTGTCAGTTAAGCACGAGTTTTAACACACAAAATAACCATTTTGCTGTGTAAAGGCAGAAAAGCCTGCAGATGCAGAGAAGATTTACCACAATTCATTAATGCACATAAAATCAAGAAAGAAGACCAATTCGCTGATTCCTTTTGCTAAGATTTTGACAGGCGATCTGACCAATCATTATGCGGATATTATGTTGGACAAACAAATCAAGCAATAGAGTTAAGTAGATTAATGTGGTAGACTTGAAGTTAAAAATGGTAAAAAAGTGCTTATAAGGAACTTGAAAGCAGATGGCAGGTACCCAGAATAGCTGGGAATATACAGTGTCACCCATTCTCAAACCTTGCAGAAACCTGTGGAGCTAACTGGACATGCACATTCAGGACATCTAAGAATTTGTATTTGAATCAAATGACATAAATATCTGCATTGTCTTATATAGTCTTCTATATATGCATTAAATTACATGGATTTCAAAGGTTGAATGACTCAAGCACATAATATGCTCATGATCAATGAAATAAACTGTGTAGTTAATACAGGCACATAAAGTACTGATACACACCATATAAAACTGCAGGCGGTAATGTTTCTTCACTAAACTCAGTACAAACATGCAGAAACCTGGAAAGAGCAAATAACATGCAGTTAGTTTCCTGAAATAAAGAAACAATAAAAACCTTAACACTGTTTATTAATTACACTCCAATTTCTAAAATCTAAAATGAGTGACACCAGACAAAGTATTCAAATGTTTGTTCAAAAGTTGTTTTTTTGAAAAGCTTGTTTAATGCTGTTATGACAGCATTACACAGCATTACAGCAGGTTTTGTTCTGTAGATATTTTAACAAAATACTGGAACTAACACTGGATGGGAAATTATACTCTTGGATTTTTTGAGGGTCTTGTGGATAAAGCAAATATCTGACTCTAAAAGTTGCTTATAAGAAAGTCTGAGAAAGATCTCAGTGGTAGAAACCTTTGACAGCTGCCAGCATGCTGTGTATTTACAGCCATAACAGAGACAGAGATGCATGCGTGTCTGGCCCTGTATGTATTAATATACATTATTATCTACACATTCACTTCTGTGTCTTTATTTTAACCCTGAGCTGCTTATCTTACACTTAATATTTCAGTAGTTTCAACTGTTTCAAAAAGCGACAAGGCACTCATATCATCAGTATAATAATAGCAAAATATAGCTCTCAAAATATACCATAACCTTTTGTACCTTATTTTCTCATAATATAATGTAAATAACTTAGATTTTGGCAAAAAATATTTACTACTGTAAAAATGTTTAGGGTCAGTTATTAATTCTTAATGTATTTTTTTCACATCATAAAAACTGAGGAATAACAAAAGTAATTATGAAAATTATGTTGTGACTAAAAAAATACAAAAACATCAAACTATATTACATTTCAGCTTCTTCAAAGCAACCCTTTGCCTAGAATTTGCAAAAATATACTCTTGGCATTTTATGAATCAGCTCCCTTAGGTATCACTTTGCTTTTCAAAAATTATTATTAATTATTATTAAATAATTATTAATTATTATTAGTATTATCTATTCTGGGCTCTTATTGGCTGCTTCATTATTTTTCCAAATTATGCAATTAAAATCATTTTAAACAAAACTGCAGTTTTTCAAAAACAGAAATTAAAATATAAGCACAACTATATTTTTGTCTACAAACTGTCTACAACTGACCCTGACCCTGTTGTGAATTTAAGGCACTTGTTTAATCAATATCTATTTTTTTCTTTCAGTGAGCAGTAACTGTTGTCATCAGCTAAATAATGGCCAATCATCAAAGAACACAAAGTGTGTTTACACAAATCTAAGTGTACCTTAATGTGACCCAGCAAACAATAAACCCAAATGAACTTGCTTCATACACACAATGCTTGTAAACACCATAAAATCTCTAATAAACTATGCAAAGACTAATTCTGGATTGTAGGCTTTTGACCTACTGCCATAAAACTCTCTGATATTGCTTTACAGGAGCGATTACACTCACCTGCCAAATACAGTGCAAAAGAAATAAACCGATGATAACGCACAAGGAACTGCAAAGGTTCCTCCCTTTGGACAAGCACACCGAAATAATCCGCCACTGTCTCGCCATAAAAGAAGTAGTTCACACAAATCAAGAAGTACCTGCAATACAAAGTATCAAGATCGGTTTCAAGGTTTGAGTGAAACACATGCATTGGCTGGAAGCCGTGTTGGGTTTTAACAGTACATGGCCTGTGTGTTTTCTTTAGCTTTGTTTGGGCAAAGCATGCAGATGGGGTGTACTTTATGCTTGCTTCCAACATGGATGTGTACTTTGCTCAAGTCCATTTAATGACGGCTTTATCTATGACAAAAGTTGACTGGAAAAATATAAGAGCGTGGGTGTGTTTTTGCTTGCAGCTCAGTGTGTGTGTGGTAAATGAATGTAAAGTACAGAAATCAGACAGGCAGGGGGAGGCTAACGGGGGAAAGAGAAGTTTTACACCAGCTATTGTCTGCTTTTACTCACCAGCTGAGGGTCCTAAACCACGGCAGCTCATAGGAATGGTAAACTCTGTAACCGATGGTTATAATTTCATGAAAACACTTGATCTGAACACCCATGACCTATGCAAAATGTAAGAAAAGAAATATGCAAATTAAGTCGAGACTGTAAGAGCTAAACACATTCATACAGCACATTTTTAATCATTGATTTCTCTTCAAAGTCCTTGGAAAGTCATTTTAGTGGTTTGTATTAGCTTTTATTTAAAACTATTAACATTTTTAGCGATAAGCAATTTGTCCACACAGCGCAAAACTACTTTGGGTCTCCATATTACTAGCACAGCCAATGTTAATATATCTGATATTTAATGTGTAGTTATGTGGAACAATATTTTAGGCCAATGTGATTTTACTGTGAGCGGCCAGAAATTGAAACCAAGTCATCAACAAAAACATCCTGTCACTTGTCACAGTTGTGGCTGGTTGAAGTAAACAAAATCTCATATTTAAATGGAGAGCATGTATCATTTGTTACTGTATCACGTCACATCTGGTGAGGACACAAAACTTTTTTGGACAATTAATTTTGCAAAGTCAGGTGAGGTTACAAATCAGGCGAGTGTAATTTATTATGGAGGACGGCAGTTTGGTAAACATGGTTTGGGATATGCTGTCTAGCCTGTGGTCAGTCATGTTAAATGTGGTTGCGTGACATGCATAAGGACATGCATTCATACTTACCACCAATATAAGCATAATGGGTCCCAAATAGATGATGAGGAAAAAGCCAATAATCATTGTTAAAGACAATATGCCTCTTATCCACCAGTTCTTCCATCTGTAGAGATCAAGATACTGTTTAAATACTAAAAATACAAACACTTTTGAAAGAAACTTTATATATTAACAGGTAAACAGTTTATATGTTAAATATAAGCTCAATTTATAAATGGTTAAAAATCCCCATTATTAATTGTATAGACAATTAATTTCCATTATTATTCCCTTTGAACTGTGCATTTAACCGGTGACCCAGTGGTTTAACCATTGTTGAAATGTGGGTGTGTTGCACTGAATAAAATGGCCCATGCAAAATGATCTATTGTACAGGAAAACAAAGATAATGATTTCACTTTGACTTGTTGAAAGCTGCATTTTTAATGTTTTACGCTTTTTACGAGAACAAAATCGATGGGACAGATTTATGCTGACGGCGACACAAACGTAACAAGTGAGGCTCCATCAGAGACATCATTTTTTTCTTTTCTCACCCTAGAGTGTCATAAACCATTTGCTGGGCAGAAACAGAGCAGGTGCTACAACTCACACATGCAGCAAAAAGAAAGGGAGGGAATTTGTCAATGGAGAGAAAGCGAAAGGGGAGGGAGAGGAAAAACCGCAGCATCATCACAAAGTGGTCAGCCAGGCGCCGGCATTCAGGAATATTGCCCTGGGCTGAACCAGTGCGCCACTGCGGTCTTTTAAAGACTGCAGAGCCTCACATCAACAGACGGGTCTTCCCTGGGTCAAAAAAGGTCATGGGTGGAACTTGTTTGTATAACATATTAGTTTTTTATGTTTAAGCATATGAAACAGCAACACTTCAGGCTGAAAAACCCTTTATGATAATATATGATATATGTGATAATAATTAGCATTATACCTAAAGGTTTTTGTAACCAAAGGTTTGTTGTGACTGGGTACTTGGACCTTTTTGCTACCAGTTTTTAAATGTACATTACACTAGTTAAAAGTATAACCTTTTTACTAGCTCTTATGAAAAGGTCTTATATAAACACAACACAAAACCTTTATATAAGTTTCTTTCAAGTATAATATTATTATATTTTGTCTGCAAAGTACAATTAAATGGCTTAAGAAAACCACTTTGGCAAGCAAATGGCTTGTGTTGCATTTTTAGGTAGGAACTATTTTATTGTGTTTTATATAGATGCACAGAACACAAGATAAATTGCATTAGATTGTTTTGGTTTTGGCACCTTGAAACCCTTCAATGCATGAAAAACCCTGAGCAGAGCAGCAAAATAGACAAGTATTTTGGCTTCTAATTAAAAACCAATTTAATCCCCTGAGGGTCCCACTGTCCCATCAATTTACCCCTAACACATCTGCATATCAAATATCACTTGAGTCTCTTTTATTGATCAGAATCAAAGTGTATAGGTGAGCAATACTTGCTGTCAGGTTATGTGTCTGCCTGTTAACTGGATCAATCTTCACAAAGTACCAATTTTAATAAACAATTCCTTATGTGTGGATAGCAATGTAACGAGTGCTTGAGAACAACAGCGTACTGATGAAGAGTATGTAAGTACATTTTTCGCAGAATACGGAAGAGTATAAACAGGTTTAACCAACAAGAACTATGTTACAGTTGACTTGATATATATATATATATATATATATATACACACACACATACACACTCATACATACATACATGCATATATATACATATATACATATATATATATACATACACATATATACATATACATATATATATATTTATATGCATAATGGCTACATAGGTTGTTTTGGGAGTTGTTTGCAATTCCAGTATAAGTACCTAGATGACAAGCCTTCCAGGGCTTTGTTGAGACACTGTGGAGTGTTATCTGCAGAAGGTGGCACATCCGGTGTGTCCGCTTTGGAGTCGCCCTCTATGTCTCCTTCTGCTTCACCGGAAAAACACAGCTTGTCATCACCATCTGCCTCCTGCAGAGACACACACACATACACCATGAGACACCAAAGGCACACAAACTAGACAATTAATGCGCTAACTCCAGCTACACAAACACATGCAGACATCACACAATTTTCTCCTGTTAAAAGATTAGTTCATCTCAAAAAGATAATTCTGTCATTATTTACTCACTCTCCCATTCATAAAATTGCATAGATCATAATCATATTTTAATTTCAGATGAATTATTCCTTTAAGGCACATGACAAAACCACAATTTTTTTTTTCATGTGAGGAAAAACTAGACATGCAGGTCTATCATCTCATACATTATCTCACAAACAAACAGAAAACTATACAAAAGAAAACTCACTCACAGAGACTCAAAACTCTCAATGTGGTTCATTCCTTCATGGAAATTACAGATTTACCAGTCAAAGTAAAGGATACTGATGGTGGGGGAATATTAGCCAGCATAATTTATGCAAATTCTAGACAAATGGCTCAGAGGGAAATCAATACGGCTTGAGGACATGGCACCTGAGTAGGTCAAAGTTCAAAGCCGTCTGCTCTGAGAAAGGTAAAGTGACACACCAGTTTCTCCTCTTTCACGATCATCTTGGCCAACATACCACAAACGTGAGCCAAAGCACAGAATAAACTGGCAGACAGCAGCAACAAAAGTTGGTAACGGCTAACAGCAAGAACTGTTCATGTATAGGGAATGTACTAAAAGTTAGACAAATGTTTCATAGCTTGAATAGCTCAACATGCTCACTGATAACATCAGCATAGGGAAATGTTGCTGGCTAACAAGTTAGGTCATTGCTAATTTGTAAACCTCTACCATGTGGTTGGTGCAGCAGCCCACATCCTGGAAAGCTTGAAGTGTAATTGTCTCATTAATCTGCAATAAAGCTGTAATCTGGATTTAAAACCCCGTGCAGACAGTCTACCACAGTGTTTCTCAAAGTAGCCAAAAATACACAAAAAAGATACAATGATAAAACATTTTATTTTCTTAGCATGTACAAGTTGAAGTGTTTTTACCTGCCCCACAGGCCAGGTTTTAAAATTAGTTTATCTGCAAAACAAGCTTCACTAAGGTCAATAATTAATACTGTCTACTTATAATATATATTCCTCCATAACCTACACAAAATCTCTGAATAACGTTATTGACAAAAAGATTATTTGTGATACATTATGCTCGAATCCTCAGATTGCATGTGTGCAGATTAGTTAAAAACTGTCTGGTGGATTAAAATGACAAGAGCTGCCAAAATCCCCCCACTCTAAACTGACTGGATGCTATACAATTGATGTCTCAATTTTTAATCAGTGTAACAGAAGCGGCTTCCGCAATTCCAGCTGCTGAGGAAAACCTCTGGAGAAAGTTGCTGTATTTGCTCAATTTTTGGGAATGTTGTGTCATTACTTGAATACTCTATATATTGTTGCATGCCATTCTATTACTGTGGAGGCAATAATTTCAGATTTAATGCCCCTCATGGTCAGATAAAAACTAAGCTGTAGTTGGTTGTTTTACATGATGGTCAGACATTCCCTTCAACTAACTGGGCCAATCTGGCCCAAATCAGCTACAATATATTTCTGCCATTTAAAATCACTCTTGTAAGACTATCCAGATTCTGGCTTTATTCATAGTTTTTGTGCCTATTACCTTTAATAATGTTTCTGTCAATGTCTGAAACCTTGTTAATCACCAAATTTGGCCATGCAGGAAGAAGACGAAAGAGGTTTGATTTCCAAAATAAGAAAATGGACCAAAACGTTTGGAGCATGACTATAAATGGCTGAGCTGAGGAGGTAATTGGGAGCAAGTTGTGTTGAGTAGAGAGAGATCACTCATGTCTGAAACAGGACACAGATTAAGGCTGGTAAAAGAAACCTTCTGCTAACTTTTTAATGAGGGGACACTGAGGCCCCCAGAACACATTCATGGAAATTTACAGGCATGAAATTTGCTCAATGCAACTGTTAGCTACATAAATATAGTTAAAACCGATTTTGCGCATTGTGAAAATAAAAGCAGCAGTTTGAAAAGAAAACAATAAGCAAACTGAAATATTATATCTCTCCCTGTTCTGCCAGTACAATAGATGAGGAGAGAGTTTCCTAACTCTACAGATGACTGGGCCTATTATTAGCCTGAGGCTTTCACTAAATGCAGCCTAGTTACACACAATAATGAAATAAAGAAACATAATCAGTGTTTATGTGTGTGCACTGATATATAATTTCCACTATTTGGGTTGCAGTCTGTGGTCCTGGGACACTATAGCCACAAACAACTACATTGTTTTTTGGCATTTACTGTTAAATTATGTATTTTTCTTTTATTTTTTATTAAACTGTATTTTGCATAATTTTTATTTAAAAAAATAACTTCATCCGTTGTGAAGCATCTGTCACAACAAATGAAGGTCCATAGTAACTTTGCCTCTGTATTTGTATTTTGGCCTAATTTGAACATCATTCTAAAGAAATAAACATTTTTAGGCATCCTATCTAACCTTATAATGGTAAATGGGCCACTGAAGTAAAACTTGTTGAAAGATCTGCAATTCAAAATTGTTTTTGTGAATAGATGGTTTGTATCTGTAAATGTAGCTGAATTGCTTCTTTCACTAATGTCAGCACATATCAGACTGTTGTTCTTACAATTTAATTTAAACCATGTAATGTTGTAGTTCTTAATACAGTTACTGGCAAACTGGTCCCTGTCACATTTCATTCCAGCTTCTACAGTATTTGTAAATGATGTCTGTGATGATTGTCAGACCTTTCAAACACAGCATAATTGACACTGATAATATTAGGGCATAAATACATCAATTTAGGCATAAATATGTTAGTTTGCTCATAGATGTAACATCATTAATTTCTAGTCAGGTGGACTGGGGGGAGTTCTGAACATTGGAGTTTTGTGTGCTCATAAATGAACTCCTTTATTTTAAAAGAGCACAGAAAATGCTGTTTTTCTTGGTACAATATGTGCCTGTTAAAGAGACAAATGGCTGTGTATGTGTTCCTTTTAGCCATCCACTGCAAAACACGTATCTTACTGTCTATGAGAGTGCTGGGAGTGGGGATATAAACAGACTAGCGTGCTGATTAGCTGTTCCACAAATGAGACTACACTAATCCCAGAGAGGAAAAAGCCAGTCCAGCAAACCATAGCACACAACACAACCACACAAAGACATAATGGCTTTGCCATCAGTCACCATATCTCTCATTCATTTTCTACCAGAAGAGAGGGCGTCTGTAACTGAATGCTCTGAACAGACAGAGATTATATAACCAATGTGGAAGTGTCAAAAAAACAGATAATCATTTAAGGAATCATTAAAGTAGCTTACTAAATCTTCTAGCTTACTAAAGTGCTTCAAGGGAAAAAAATAAAGTCTTAGTAAACGAATGAGACTGCAGCCTTTTTTATAAGATGAATGACAGCTTGGCCAGGTTTTTACTGTTCTTTAAATGTTTTCCAGGAGTGGCAGAATATGGGCTCATCAGGAATTCATAATGTTGCAACCAATACCAAAATGAACACTTGCTAAGACAGTAGAATTCCTAACGCAGAGTTCTGTATTGTGTGATAATTAGTCCACTGTTGCATTATGGGTAAAACACCCTGATGAAAGTACCAGCACAGCTGGGTTCTGCTTTGAATGCTGTCCCTCATGAAATGCTGGTGTGCTAATGTTTATAACCAAACACTAGCTTTTAACTGCTTTTGGGGGGGAATAAATCAATTAAATTTTCTATTCCTATTATCTGAAATATCACTAAAATAGGTGCCCTGAGAAATCGTACTTGTCTTTTTAACAGCCATAGGTATTTTAATCAGCACAGGAAGGTTCTGACTGCAGCCCCCATCTCAGCCAATCAGAAACCCTGGAGGCAGCTCTTCGCTAACAGTGTGAGTTTGGGGTCCAAATATGTTTGTCCATGAGCATGTGTAATGGGACAGTGATTAGGAAACCTGTTTGAAATAAAACAATATTTAATTTAAAATTGCTAGTAATGGAGAAATCACTGGTTAATGCAGCCCAACCAGCAAGACAGTGACTGGTCAACCAGCATCGATAGCTAAACTTTGCTGGTGAACTTATGACTACACTGGCCCACCAGCTAGACCAACATCAAGCCAAATTTAAAAAAGCATTGCTTTCTTTCAGCAGGGAAAATGAAAAAGCAACGTAGGAAAACATTTACATCTTAAATTAACTTAACACTGTCAACAGTGTGTACGATCATATCTACACTACCAGGCCCAAAGAGAACAGTGTGATTTCAAAAGGCACTGCGTAACCAGCTTGCTGTGGGGAATTGTAGAAGTAGGCCATGACCACAGGAAGAAAGTCAGAGAGAATCTATCACAGAGACCAGGCTAAAGGACATGCCTGCACAGAGGTTGTGACGCTCTGTTGAACTCAGAGGGTTGCTGAGGCAGTACATTTACACTATGAAGCTCACACAGAGGGTAATGATGTCTCTATCACTAAGAGGAAAAAAAAATAGGATATTAACTAAAAAACACGATCCTGAGATACCATCAGTCTCTGAGACACAAAAGCAAAGAGAAATGAGAAAAAGTGTACGGCAGTAAATCCTGATCATTGCTGTGAGGGATGGAGAGATTGACCTTGAGAGGCTCTGAGCAGATATGCAGAGCCTGTGAGACATCAGCATTAGTCTTATGAGGTCAGCGCTCTCCAGGAAAACAGCACAACTGCTTATGTCTGTATGTTCCTACTGCACCAGTGTGCATTTATAAGTAAACAGTATTTACCATAGCAAAAGCATAAACCGGCTGCCCTTGCAGACGTATTAATAAACAAGTTAATACATGTAATTCAGTTATATAATTCAGAATTTCTGCACAAACAGCAGAAACACCAGTCATGTATCTGGATAAATGT
Source organism: Ambastaia sidthimunki (assembly GCA_036877625.1). Classification (NCBI taxonomy): domain Eukaryota; kingdom Metazoa; phylum Chordata; class Actinopteri; order Cypriniformes; family Botiidae; genus Ambastaia; species Ambastaia sidthimunki. The sequence goes on from JAZGTK010005068.1 coordinate 14,338, forward strand.
TTTTCCCAAACCCACTTAGTTAAAAATGTTTTTAAAGAATTACATGCAGAAACGCAGCTCAAGTGGTCTAATAGGACTGAATTGTGCCACTTTAACACAGTTTAATACTGTTAAAACATCACACAGGCCTGTGTGTGACTAAAAATATTTTTAATCGACAAGTTATGTGCTTATTTGTTCAACACACCCATTTCCAGGATAGCTACAGTGTTACTCTGTTACAACTTTCCCAAACTGTGGCCAAGTGATTTGATGACCCATCTCACATGTGATTTGGGATCCCAGCCAAACTGAGACAGACTAAAGACTGTTTGTTCAATTGAACTTTCGGTTAGCATCACCACTGCATCGTTTCAGGAAAGAGGAAAGTGGCCACACAATATTTACTACAGGCTACTATTAAAAACAACACAATATAACAGTTAGCTAATGGTCAAAGTTCAACCATTATGCTCTAAGTCGATGTGATATTTTTACAACAAGTTTTCACAGAAAATCAAAGTAATTGATAACAGAGCACAAAAAGCTTTAAACTGATTCACAAGCTCCTCTGAACCAAAGCAAGTTGCCTGTTATTCAATCATTTCTTAACTGATGAAAACATTACGATTACACTTCACTAACACATTGCCAAACCAAGAGCCAAAATCTCCCAACATCTCCTAAAAACTCTTAAAAATTGACTTTTTAAAATCTCAAATAGTTTGTAATTAGTTTACTATACTATAATTACAGTTTGTTCCAACAATGTCTAGCATGTTTAACAGTAAATAAATGTCTGTTTTTGGAAAAGGCTGGAAAAGACAAAATCTAATTACAGCATTTGATAGGTGATAAAGTTCTCTGGCTCTTTGAAATTTCTCTGATATAACAAAAAATTTTTGATATACGTTTTTAATATTTAGCAATTTTCAAGTGTTTTCAATTTAAGTGCTTGATTTATGAACTTTATTATTAAAAATTAAAAATAAACTTCCCACATGTCAGGCTGACACAGCATTTGGCTCTGACAGAATGACTGTAGTTCAAAGCGTACAGTGTCCTCTCTCAACACAAACAGAATTAATTTTTGTGGCAAACATACCTATAAATTCAATGTGTCAGTTTCTTATAATATTTCGAGCCTGTCAAAGACGCCCAAAAATGCTGTCTAGGCAGTCTGCTCTCTGGGTAATGAGACGTACCCTGAGCTGTCTTTGCAGTGTATTGTATTTGGCTTAGCAACTTCATATCAGACAATCGGGCAGTTTTAAAGGCTATTTAAACCCCCATCAAGCCATGCAACACAATGTCACAACCAAATAAACCCTAAAAATCATATCTGACAGCAGTGTTTGTGTAAAAAGGCTGAAGTGCGCTGACTGCTTGCTCGTTAGCTGCTTAGCTAGAAGGTCATTAACAGTCGACTGAGGGAAATCCAGCCTCTTGAGTAAATGTCTTCTCCATGTATTACCTTGTCACTGATGTTTTCTGTGTTGTCAGTGTCTCCTCCTCCTCGCCTTCTTAGCTCCGTCATTTTCGCTTGATTCAGTCTAAATAATGCATAGATGTTGTCGGAAGTCCGCGTGAAAAGAAGCAGGTCTGGCTTGGGGGTTAGAATCGGTAATCCGGTTAATTTAACCAACAGCCATTCAAATGTCTCCCGCAGCAGGTGAGGGACAGACTTGCTGCGTGCATTTGTTTCTGCCCGCAGATCTGCGCTGCTGTTTTGTTGGTTCACTGAGAGACCAGTCTCTCTCTCTCTCTCTCTCTCTCTCACTCACTCACTCACTCACTCACTCACTCAGCATGAGGAAACACTGCTCCACTCTGTGGTTGGAGCTCACATCACTGTTGTTATTATTATACTGTGACGTCACAGCCAGCCACCCCGTTTCTGTCAGTACATGTGCTAAATGGCTAAATGGATGGTTTATGCGTTTGAATGTTATGTCTTGTGTCCCAAAACTTTGCAGTGTGTATGTTGCCACAGGGCAGATCATTTCTGTGAATGGTGTTAGTTTGCCTATGAATGTGGACAGTGGGTTCTTCGTGATTTATACAATAAATTAAATATGGTTACATTTTAGGTATATTATAGTTTATACAGTTTTACAGATTACATGTACTTACTATAGTAAAACAGTAACTTATGCATAATTACTTGCACCTAACCCTAAACCAAATTCTAACTACGTTGTTAATTAATATTACTCGCACTAATATTAATATTAGTTAAAATAAATGTATAATCACACTGTAACAAGGACATTTTAAAAATGAAGTGTACCCAAATTCTATAATGCCGATCTGTTAAATGTGACATAAAAATGACATAAACCAGTCCTTTTTGTACATTTAAATAAAAAAGGCACTCTTTTGAAAAAGGCATATTTGATTAATTTTCAAACATTTTCATGATACATATATCATGTAAATACTTATTTTTCTGTTACACTCCAACTCCTAAAGGTAAAATTTGTGATGTGATAAAAGTTTTTTGGCTTGATTTAAAAAAAAATCATTTTTTTTTTATCTTTTTAAACTCTGTATTACATTTTCCACTACAAAAAAACCTTTGTGGTTCTGTGGATGGTAAAGGTTCTTACAGAACCATACAGCCCAACTAAGAACCTTTAAGGAACCTTTACTTTTAAAAGCGAAGGCATGTGTTAATTCCATACTAACAGAAGCTGTTATAAAGTGCTCCCATTTTTGTAAAGAGAGCTGTGTCAGATTGCAACTCTCTCTCAATAGCTTTCTCAAGACGCTTTGGTGGTTTAGTGGATACCCAAATTTAAACATGCATGTTGCAAGAAGTGGCAGGGACTCATGTTCCACTAGAAAAGATCGCTTCCCAAACAAATGACTGTTAAGAAGTGTTTCTGGAAACCAGTCACCAAACACCTGAGTGGTTTCTTTGGAGGATTAATATTGGGTTTGTTGTACAGTAACAGTCCAGATCTGGACAAACATTGTTGGTTAAATCATTTAAATCTTACAGATGAATCCAAATACAAGAGCAAGTCTCTTGCATTTAAGGGTTTATATTTGCACACTATATTTGCACACAGTAAAGATGAAAATAATAAATCATCTAAACAGAATACACTGTTGGTGGTAAACAGCAAGTATTTAATTGAAATTAAATTAAAAAGTATGAGTACCATATCTATTGCATCATAATAACAGGTATAGGGTTATTTTATGGGGAGAGGGTTTCATGTAATTGTTCTTCAACACAAATATACAATTAACATTCAGCTACCACAGTTTTGCACACTAGATACTGTAGTAATGCAGTCTATCACAAGACCACCAAAAGAGGGACAATTCATGTGTATTTAATCAGTCCTGGGATCAGTCCTTAACATCCATACATAAGAGTATAAAAGACAACTCAAGAGTTGCGGGATATATCTTCAGTATTCATATCTGCCTAAACTGTACACAAAACTTTCAGGGCTTCTGGATCAATATGTTAAGATAATGCCATAAAAATAAGCCAAAAAGAGAAAACAAATTAAACGTAATGCCAAAACATGTATAATACACTGACACATAAAGTCAGCAGTGTTAAACATGCAACAAGTAACCAAACTTGCTGAAAAATTACAAAACTCATAATCATAAAAAAAGAAAACCTCATAATTGCATAAATACTTTGTACAGTTCATTTCACTGTAAAGAAACTCATCCTTTTAACATAATAGCCCACAACATAAAAATGCATCTGATAAAACAATGATTACTTGAGATCTTCTCTATATGTCAAGGTGCAAAAATAATTTCAGATTGATATAGCCATTTGATCTTTAAACTGCTTGTCGACAGCCAAATCCCAACAGCTTGATGTTATGATTGCACACTGAATTACAGTACATTAATGTATAATAAACTATGACGAGTGCATATTAGGCTGCGAATGACTGAAATCATATAACATATAAAACTGCATGTGTAAGAAAATGTTCATCTTTTAAATGACAAAAGTGTAGGAGAAAGAATAAGAAAGGACTTCTCTCTATTAATCAAAGCAGCACTTTTAATAGGGTATTGCCCACAGTATCACTGACAAACGGATAGATGAAAACAAAAAACGTACTCTTTCATAGTCCAGTAACATACAGACACACTAACCTTCCAGTCTTCCTTTATGCAATAAAAAGTAAATCCCTTTTTCTATTACACACAGTAACTTTCTAGTTACAGTCTTTCCTGAAATGTAAATGGAGTGAAATTATCAGTAACTATTGCTTTCATAATCTACAACATTGCAACATTGTAAACGGTTAAAACTGAAATGTTAAGAATTAAAATTTCTAACTTAAAAAAAAAATCAATAAATGAATTAATTTTTGTTCAGTATCAATAACATTAAAGATTTTTAATTCATATTTAGTTATTAATGAATAAAGTATAATGTTAGGATGAGCTATAGGGCAGTCTGACACTACACAAAAATGTACAATAACATCCAATAGTCAGTCTGAGCACTGAGATCTCACTTTCAGAAATGTCTCATATTCTAGTCTTTTAACAGACTATAAATATGTCTATTTTTCAAACTTACTATAATAAAAATGATAGTGAAATTATCAAAAGGTTTGTAATACCTTTTCTGATATATCTGACATCTGCATCCTGCCTTTAAAAACAAGTGATAAAAAAATCAGCAGCCTTTCATCTTCATCAATCATCATCATCAATTCAAAATGTGCTACCCTTTAAAAATACATGATAATAGCAACAGATCAAGGCATTTTGGCAACGAAATTTAAAAACAAAACTAAGCTCTGAAGTTGTCTTCTTTTCTATGGCAACAGGCTGATACTGTGGGCAACACTTCAACAAAACATACACAACAAATAAAATGAAGCGTTTGCATAACTAGACGCTAGTAATGTCAACCCACAAACATTTATAACTTTCATAGTCCCCAATATTATTCCGGCTGGGATGCTGTGACTTGTGACATCAACTACACACACTCGCATATCAGTTTTTTTTAAAGCCAGGAGTGATTTTTAACATAATACTATATTACAAGCAATGTGTTGTGTTTTCGTGTATCTTTTAATAATGACTTAGTTTCACTGTTTCTAGTTAAAAAGGCCATTGTTAAGTATTTACAATATAGACAAATGTCATCTCGTTCCATAAGGAAGTGTTTTATATGCATTGCTTTTTTCCTATAACCTAAACATTGCAAACTTTGTGGATGATGCCAATGTTGAGATGATGGTGCATACTGCAAAAAAAAAAAAATGCATAAATGGAAAAAAAATAAACCAATAATTGTCTCTCTTTAATGGTCACACTTCCGCAAATATATGAAGTGAGTATTAGTGATCCCATTTTGGTCTATGTCAGTGCTTTACAAATTTTTTTTTGCACAAGGAGAAGAGAAAGGGGTGTTTTTTAAAAAGGAGATTGGGGATTAGGATTTTGGGTACAGGGGTGTGAGCTGTGGTGTAGGTGATCTAGTTTCTTGGGCTTTCTTCAGAGCTCCGCTCATGCTGCAGGTTGTAGTAACAGTTCTGACACACACGCACAGGCGAGGAGATCTTCAGCCGTTTGATCTCTGACTGAAAGCGACTGCACCTGAGGGAACAGGCAACAGTTCTCAACGTTTAAAATCAGAAGACTCAAAAGAATGTCATTTAAGTACAGAAAAGTTATTCTAGTCAAGATGTTTCAATGAAATAATTATGTAACGAAATTTCTAAAGCAAAAAAAAAACAACTAAAAACTAAACAAAACCAACAAAATAAAAATATGTTTTTATTGATTTTTTCCAATTTGCATTAAAGTTAAAATAGTTTATAGTTAAAATATTTTTAGTTAAAATAAAAAATTTACAGTTAAATCAATTAATTTTATTTTATTAAATACACTTAATAAATTTATAGTTTGTCAATTTATTTACAAATACATTTACTAAATGAATCGAAATGTATTTTACATGCATTCAGTCCATGAAACGTAAATGATGTTGCACATGATCCGTGTCTTACTTCTGGCAGAAGACCTGGCCGCAGTTCCTGCAGTGGTGGCGTCTTTCAGTGAGGGAGAAACGTACAGTGCATCCAGAGCAGCTGTCCACCTGCTCATCCTTCACCCAGTGGTCTGCGGTGGATCGTCCCGGCTGATCACTGACTGACCAGCTGAACACTCGGCCACGGCCGTCACCCACCAGGATCTTACTGTGGTCTCTGCGTAGCAGAACAGCTTGTTACAGGGGCAGCAGTCTTTAAAGACAATACATAGAATATCCACTGTCTAAAAGTAAGAATCGTAAATCACTTTTAGTCCCTCAGTTTCATTTTACCACATGCACACACACACACACACAGAGAGAGAGAGAGAGAGAGAGAGAGAGAACTTACTTTGAAATGGCAAGCGAAGTAATTTCCGCAGGATGTGCGTTGTCCTTGCGGTCAAACGCAGTGTGCATGGTGAGTTTGCTCCGGAACACCAGCTGTCTCTCCCATCTGTAGCCTGTTTAGAAGACAAAGCGAGTGGCAACAAATACGCCAGTTGCTCACATTAAAAACAATGTCACATCACAACAGCACTTGACTGATGATACTATTTGTAAACTGAATAAGGATGTCAAATATTGGACATTTTTAGGAATCTCCAATATTTTTAAGGTCACTAATTAAATTATTAAACTTCTTAGTCCAAAAAGTCAGATTTTCCCTCTTTTTAATTTTTGTTAAATTTGAAATATGCAAAACAAAGCCTTGCAAAATGCAAAACTAAATGTCTCAGATGAAGCCCATTAAATAAATGGTAAGCTAAAATGAGCATGACACAATGGTACATAGCTGGTTTTATCTACAGTACCTGGTCTGAGTCTGTTGTAGGATCGTGCCTCCATAGTACTGGGTTGAAGGGGCTGTGGTACTGGCCCATGTGGGGGTGCTGAGTGGGGCTGGGAATGTTGTTGTGAGGGAACTCCTGGTCTCACCTGGCCCTCTGAGTAGTTTACAAAAACAAAGCCATCCTTCTCATCTATGCTAAGACTGTCCGACCAGCGGCGGGAGTCCTCAGAGCCACTGTCCACTGACCAGGAGGCTCCTGTGCGGTGTTTGGGTCTATGGACAGTACTGCCAGGCTGGCTGTTTGAGGCCTGAGGTTTGGGGTTCTGGCTGAGGCTGGGTTCCTCTCCCTCAGACTCACTACTGTCATCGTCTGGAGCATCTCGACCCTCTGTAGAAACAAGAAATGGGTACTCAAAAAAGATACTCAAAATCATCTAAATTCAGTGGAAAATACTAAAAAAGCAGCAGCTAGGTTTTATATATAGCATCTAATCTATAGTTTAAACCATGCTATGTGTAGAATAAAATACAACAGAACTGAATTACCCATATCTCCACAGCAGTCAGGTACATCAGGGGGCTCTATGGGCTCTGGAGCTGGGGTTTCTGGAACTTGCAGGAACTCAATTCTCCAGAACTACAAGATAATGTCATGTCAAGAACCAACAGCTCTTTTACTACATGTTGAAATGCTTTAAAGATGTAATGGAAAGGAGAAAAATTAGGAAGGACCGTTACCCTGACAACACCATCGGAGTGTCCTGTGACAATAACATTCTGTGTGTCCCACTCGTTCATCTCGGACACACAGCAACAGAGGATCTGTTGGCTGCGGCCAGTGAAAGTGTTGGCACTGGCGATAGGGCTTCCATTGATGCTCCACACGTGAATGTACGTGCCGGCACAGGAGACTATATCACCCTACATTTTAACAGTCATATCCAAACCACAGAATACACAATTATTACTTTTATACTTTTATTACTGTATGGAATTTGTAGCATCTTAAAAAGCAAGAAGAATGTTAGTTTCTGCTAAGTATTAAAAGTATACCTTATTAATAGCAACCAAAACAGCTATCTATTAAAAATACCACAGTGGTTGCTATTTTCATACAAAAATACTACAAAATACAAGAAGAATGAAAGAAAAAATGTCCCTGGGTATTGCTGAGTTAAAGGTTAAACTACAAAGATTTTGAATGTAGTTTAAATACAACACTATACCACTTCCCACTAAGTTAATTCTGCCTTTATGTTTAAAGAGATGTGTTAGCAAAGCATTAACGTGTGCTCACAGTAAGCTCATTGATGCAGAGTGCTGAGACAGGAGCCCGGTGGCCCCTCAGCTGGGTGACGAAAGACAGCTTGTTCAGGTCCCAAATGATGCAGGTTCGGTCTCGAGAGCCACTCACGATGATGTGGTAAGCTGATGACGCTGTGAGACATGTTACTGCATCTGTGTGTCCCAGAAGAGCCTGACAACATGACAAATACTTCTGTTACATAGAGGTACATAAAGAGATAAAAAAAACACACAAGATTATTTTAACCTAAGGTAAAGAGATTCACAAAATGTTCTGTGGACAGATTAAACCAAAGTTCAGTTGTTAGGGGACACATAAACAACACTACAGCATGTCTGGAGAGAAAAAGAACTAGCACATTAGCATGAAACATTCACATCTACAGTAAAGGTAAGGTGGAGCGGCCATCATGGTTTGGTGCTGCTTTGTTGCCTCAGGGTCTAATCATTGTTTTTGTGTTATCCAATGGTTTGACTTAGTTAAAGGTCAGATCAAATTTTATATTTTTCCCAAATGATATTGGTTAATTTGATTAATAAAAAAAACATTACTTATAAAGCTGCAAAAATAAATGTCATTGTAAGTGATAATAACAGTTACCTGTTTGAGTGTGAGGGACTTGGCTTTCTCTTTGGATGCTCCGGTCTCCCACACACAGATGGCTGTGCTGAATCCTCCAGT